>JALIZH010012338.1:0-149374 GCA_030522465.1 Rhipicephalus appendiculatus | reverse complement strand
CTGAAATACGCGTGAGGTACGTGACGCCACTGCTATGAGCAAATGCAATTGGCTGGTGCAGCTATGCAAATCCTTTACAGGTTGGACAGCGGATACTATGGGCGGAGCTTACACTTACTCTTAGGTTTTCACTGACTATAGTTCGAGTCTATCATGATGTAAGTGCGAAGAGGCAAAAAGAAGCAAATGAGGCTAGCGCTGAACCCGCGGTTGTATGTTCCTTGCACTCTTCGTTGCCATTTGCGTCGCTGTAATAACTAAGAAAATGTTGTTCAGGGGTAACCCGCCAAGATATGCACGCTTGAAGAAGTATAAGTTAGCCAGGTCAGCTAGATAGGCAAGAAATGATCATGAGAAGAATTGGAAAATGCGCCCAAGCTCGTAGCCAGGTATTTTTTTTTATTTGTAGGGGGGGAAGGGGGGCAGTTGCTGAAGGACTTGACTGTTAGAGAAAAAAAAACTTGTTTTCATTATTCAATTTGCAAAAAACACCCCCCTCCATCGAAAGTTCGGAGGAAGTCCGTGCCCCTAGACCCCACCCTCCTATCTCTGGCTACGGGCCTGACTGCGCCGTGTACACAACCTTAATATAAAGAAATTCATACCGAGGGAAAATGTAGTGGTGTGCGAAATATGGTATCATCTCACGGCGTTTTAGAATTAAGGAATTCCAAGCGACATGACTAGGACAACCGAAAATGTGTAAGAAGCATCTCTCCCGTGCTCAGGGGATATTGACCTTGCGATGGCCACGGTGACAATAATCGCTTGGGAGCGGAAGTAAGACAATACCATTTTCTTAAGCGTCTCTAGAGAACTTTGTTCAGGTGACGAAGAAGACCATCATAACAACAGACATGTAAACACAGCTATTCCAACTTCTGAGTCTTAAACAGCTCCAACTGATGTCACGTCTGATGAGAAAAAGAGGTACAATGAGGACAATGGTAGAAAGGGGTACAAATGCAGACTCGAAAAATTCATCCATAACCACTAAAAACTTATTCCTGTTATTTTTTTACTTGTGCACTTCGTCCATTCTAGAAATTTCTCGAGGGCACGAAAAATTTCTTAGTGATGTAAGTAGCGCTTACTTCGCTGTGTGCGACGACGTTTCTTGCAAAAGTCACTAAAAAATGAAGCTGATTCATACTCACTAAAAAGTATATTCCTTTGCTTCAGGCTCACTCACACTCAGTCTTGTCTAAGATCTGCTCTAGCGGACTCACTGGTACTCAGCCTCACTGAAATGGTGGCCCGTCGGGCTCACTCGCGCACGAAAACACCGATATTCAGCTCGGTTGGGCTCACTGGGGCTAAGATTTACCGCCGCTTTGCTCAAGAAAGTTCACTGGAATAAGTCCTTCATATTCTGCTCGGCCGGATACTCTCGTACTTAGACTTACGGATCTATCTGAGTCTGAGTGACTTCAAATGAGTCGATTTAAGAGAGTTTGCCAATCTGTGCTCGAGTAAAAGAAAAACATATCGATGGAATGGAAGCCGATACAAGCCAGCAAGTAGGTCACTTAGCAGGGCCAGTGAGAAAAGACACGGAGAAGAGAAGGCAGTACACAGGACGGGCGCCACTGCGCGAGTCCTTTGCACTGCCTTTTCTTTGGAACAGATACGGGGAGGGGCCAGTGCACCCCTGCGAACTTGGGAAAGCCGGCAAGTTGCAAGGACACAAGCCAGGTAGGGCGCTTACCTTTGCCGATGAGCAGCCCAATCTGGGCGTTGACGGCTCTGTCGGCTTTGTCGGGCTGCCGGTCGACGAGCTTCAGCAGAGCCTGGAAAGGGCGCACATCGCAGAGCCGCCGCTCTTCGTCGGTGAACTCCTCTCGCTCCGAGGTCCGCTCGCTGACGCACGTGAACACGTACGCGTCGCGGTCGCGCAGCACTCGGTACAGGGGCAGTTGCCGCGCCTCGCGCCATGTCGACTGCGTCAACGGGCCGAAAAGGAGAGCCATAGCCACAGATTACCACACTAGAGTCAATATCGAGACAAAGCTTAACGAGCTTACGAATCGGGGAAAGTTGTTCCAAAGAAAATGCAGTCGCTGACGTTGGCGTTGAAGGTGGAAAGCGCGTGTATGCTTGGGCATGTTGGTACTTCATGTTCACTTTTATAGCGCACAATAAGAAGCAGGATGGAAAAGAAGAGCGCTGTGTCCGCCTTGCTCTTTTCCGTCATTGTTCTTGATGTCCCTATAAAAGTAGAAAGGGCCCATTGCTCGTGGAAAATGAGCATTGCATGAATGGTGGTTTTCTTTTTTTAGTATTTCGATATAATAATAGTGTACATGAGCACAGGAGCTTACGTCACCCACTGGCGCCTAGAGGACATCGAAATAATTTCTTTAGACCACGAACTCCGTAGTAAAATGTACTACGTACACGAGTACAAACCACGTGAATCCGGTGTTCGCGTTTGCCACTGTGCGTTTCTCTTTGCTTTGCAACTAAGCTAGAGCTATTCCTTCTCCTTCTCATTCCTACTTCTGTTCTCTTCTCCTCCTCCTTTCCTTTCTCCTCTCCACTTCGGAGAGCAGAGTTATCTGCCTCTCTTCCGTTTCCCGGCTCCTTGCCTCCCCACTTCTCGTTTTACTAGGCTTTACTTTCTCCCACCCCTAGGCCTCCAGACTCCTTTTCAACCACCCTCCCTCGCTTTATTCTTTATGCTCTCTCTCTCTGCACTGTAATCACTTACCCTCGCACCTGCTTTACTCGGTAGTTACCTCGAGCTAAACAGCTCTGCTGTTAACATAAAGTCAGCGTCAATGGTTCAGAAGTCATTCTACAAATGTCATAGACTTAGTGCTTCTTTCATTTCAAGAAAATGCTGGCACGCAGAAGCATTTTCCTTGAAATACACGTGTGTATGTGTCTGTGTGTTTCTTTGTGTGGAGCCGTACCGTAAAATCTGTGCGTACAGCCTTTACTCGTGTTATCACCGTCGTACAAATATTTGTCCACTCAGAGGAGTCGAGCGGAAGGGGCCTGTCGACTCAATTGGCTTCGAGTCACGAACAGTCACGAATTGTCACGAACGAAAGCAGGCATAAGAATGATTTTTTAGCCTTTCATACTAATTCTCTTCTACATCTACGGCATGGTGTGCTCTCCCAAGTAGTAGGGTAACCTACGGTTGTACTCATGAATACACTACCACACCGCACTTCAGGAACACGGGACGCAGAGGTGCGTAGCTTGAGCTGCGAACGCCAAGGACTTCCATGTTCCGCTGGACTCTGTCTCGCTCCACGAAGACAGATCGTTTCCTTTCTGCGGAGCTTATTTCGGCAGTTTTATTAGTCGGTGCCATAGGCGTGCGCAGGGTTCACCTTCAAGGGGGGGGGGGGGGGCGAAGGCTCGTCGCAGCGTCCCCCCTTCCCTATTAAGTCAATGTATGGGGCAGACTTTGCGCCCCCCTTCTTAGGTGAGTAGGGTGGGTGGCCGCCCCCTCTGCCACCCTCGTGCGCACGCCTATGGTCGGTGCTATCACACTCGAAGCAGTGGGAAGCGGAGAAACACTGTTGGTGCATGTGGAAGCTGCACGACTCCTACAAAGAGCCGCCACACGCTAATAGAAAGCGAAAGGTAAGAACGTAATTGCGCCTATGGCGACTCATCGATGCTAATGAAGCCACAATTCCTTTCAGAGATCGACAAGCTCTAACTACGTCGTTGCCAAATAGCTCCCTATAGGCTCTCGTTAGTGTCATGACGCGTACTTGACTTCGCCGCTCTCAGACGGTGGCAACGCCCCGCCTCACCTAGCTCCGCCAAAAGAGAGCACCGTGCGAAAGAGCGTGTGAGAGATAGAAGGCACGTTTGAGGAAGCTCGTGCATGCGCATTGGTGACATAGTCGGTAGCGCGCCGGGTGCCTATTGTTCTACTTTCTTAAAACCTTAAAACCTCTTTTAGATGCGAAGCATCTTATGCTCGGGGCTATGTCCGTCCCGCGTCTTACCCGCGTCCCGCGTCCGGCCACTTTCATGAAGTAGGGAAGCACACACTATGCGAACCAGAACACTGTAGTACAATATAAGGCCGTCAACCACCGCTACAGTCACCAGATTCATGGCCGAGAGCACAGAGAGGCTGCTTAACAATAGCTAGGCAGGTGGTGTATGTCGCCCAGGTTGACTCCATTCCTCGATGTTGCTTGCATGTGTTTGGGGGAGCTTAGTCCGTCCCTCCTTCCCGCTTCCCACACCACCACAGCGCATGCGCGTCTCCTCTCTCCTTTCCTACGCTCACCCCCCTTTCTCTGCTCCAGGAATACTCTACTCTACGGAGCGGCGCTCGCGTCCCGCGTCCTACACCCCCGACAGCGCATGCGCGTCCCCTCCCCCTCTCTCTCCTCTCCTAAGCTCACCCCCCTTTCTCTCCTCTAGGAATCCTCTACTCTACGAAGCGGATGCGCATCCCCTCCCTCTATCTCTCCTTTCCTACGCTCACCCCCTTTCTCTACTCTAGGAATCGTCTACTCTACGGAGCGGCATCCGCGTCCCACAGCGCATGCTCGTCCTCTCCCCCCTTTCTCTGCTGTAGGAATCCTCTACTCTACGGAGCGGCGCCCGCGTACGCGTCCCCCCTCTCTCTCCTCTGCTACGGTTCTCTCCTCTAGGAATCCTCTACGGAGCGGCGCGCGACAGGTGGTCCGACAGCTGCATACCCCGCTGGGGGCACCACGTTAGTTCCACGGTATAAAAATCACGGAGCGCGCCTCATTCTCTCTCCTGTGCAGCGCTGCGATGAGAGCCCGGGCCGCTGCCGCGAAACGAGAGCGGCGACGTTTCTCCCGCTGCTTCGCATCCACACATGGTTCCCTTTAGCGGGAGATGGGGAAGTTTTTTTATTAACGTCACAGTTGCACGAATAGTAGACTCTTCGCAATCGCTTCTCAAGCGATGATGAAGTCCGGACAGATGCATTGAAAATCCTTAATCCGAAGGTTCATCGTACAGGCTTCCATGAAACCTAGGTTTACAGAGCGCTTGTCTGGCAATATCGCCCGTATGTCAATCCTGCGTAAAAATTATTCCTTTTCCCACCTAGCCGACATTCACTTCTCAGGAAAAGACATTGCACTACCACGCTTTCCAGATAGGGTTGAACTCACCCGCCACGGTGGTCTAGTCATGGTGCTCGACTGATGACCCGAAGGTCGCGGTTTGGAATCCCGGCCGCGGTGGCCGCATTTTCGATGGTGCCGAAAATGCATGAGACCCATTTACTCAGATTTAGGTGCATTTAAAGAACCCCAGGAGGTCGAAATTTCCGGAGCCCTCCACTACGTCGTCTCTCGTAATCATATGGCAGTTTTGGAACATTAAACCCCAACAATTTATTACAGATAATGTTAAACTTACTGCTTTTACAAATGTATTCTCAAATTACTATGTAAAATGTAATAAAATCTAATCGTATATCTATTCTAAATTTGTATGGTCAGGTTAATGCAGCAGTCTGGTCTGATTTCACAATCGCAGAATAATCGTTGTGTGTATTTTATATATTCTCTTTTATTTTTTCAAAACCATTATGCAGTGTTCAAATTGTTATCTGAAGTGTGTGCACTGGACTCGAATAAAGTTGTACTCTCTCTCACTCTCACATGAAGAAGTTCTGGCGAATCTCCCAGAGTGACTAGGTTCCATATTTATGAGGGAATATATTTATGAGGGAATAGCCCCGCCAGAAAAATGATGCCCCATACTGCAGTTTTTTCCCCCGAGTCCCTGCCACTATCATAAAGCCGCTATTTAGTTTTACGTAACGCAGCAGCCAAATTAAATTTTGAGCGCTTGAAAGACGCCTTGGCCACCATGTTTTGACTCCGCACGCTCGAACGCCATAGGCCGTGACGTCACCAGATATTGCTATTGTTGTTCAATGCGAAGTAACAATAAAGTAGCCAAAACTAGCCATGAAGCTAAAGTCCTTTTTCTGCCTCCACCGGCCTAAAGAAGCAGCCAAATAGATGCAAAGTAGACAGGCTTGGCAACCCTTGGCACGAAATCTGGAATCAAAGCTGTCGAAGATTTGCAGCCGCAAATTGCCGGGCTAGACGGGGTGTGTTTGCCAGCAAGGTTGCGCAAAGGTTGCGCAAAACGATTCGTACGCGTCCGGTACACGGAGGCCTCTGGGGGCTCTCAACTGAAGAGCAAACCCCTGTTCCAGCTTTGGTGTCCGCTATACCAAACTGGTGTCCTCGAGGTAGTATCAATGTTTACTACGAAATAACAAATCATGTCAACACGAAAGTGTTCTATGCCGGTCTGCCAAGAATTTAGTGCGGTATTTCCGTCACGGATATGACATGGATAAAATGGAAGCGATCAAATGAGAAAGAAAATGTGTAAGGAAAAGTTCTCACGCTCGGAATCGAACACCTTCGACTCCTTGGCCCGCTACCATGAGCATTTCTGAGAGTTCTTCGCATTTCGCTTCGTGTTAGCGAATGACGGCTCATTGTCGGAGTAGTGCAGCTTCCACCACAGCCGGACTCCAAAGGCGCGCGAGTGTTCCATCTTACAGCCTTCGCAATGCGTTTGTTTCCATCTCCCACCGCACCACCACGTTGTCGGTGTGACCCTGCCATTGCCAAAGTCCCCGGATATTTTTACGAAAGTACCGTCTTTCTTTTAACCAAGACGCCGCGCCACGCACCCGCCTCTCCCGGCTCTCGTCTCGGCGCTTTCTGGAGTGCCCGTCGGGCCGTTGTCCGGGAAACGCGTGTGAACCCTTCTTTTTTTTTTTTCTTGCGTTTTCATTTTTCGTTGGCACTATCACCTGCAGGGAGGCGCGCGGGTGCCAGTCATCACTATATCGTCGGCGCTCGCACGGCGGCCGTTTGGGAGAGTATTGGCCTCGAGGGGCCACCACTGGAAACGCCGGCGCCACCGTCGGCGTGACGTGCTTGGCAGGATCACGCGGTCTCGGCGGCCGCGTCGGCTGCTTGCGGAGCGCTGCCGCGTGTTTTGTAAATGAGTTTCAAGCTCCACCTGCGCTGCGGTCGGTACGAATAAGGAGGTTTTCTCGCATTTTGAACCCAACTGAACCCATTGTAACAGGAATGGCGGCTTCCGAAAGCGATGAACATGCTGCTCTTATTGCTCGGTGCCGTAGTGCCGGACGTACGCAACGAAGTCCGGTAAAAGCGTGCACCGGTGCCCGTAGGTCAAGAAACTGCCTGAAGAGTCGGTTGTGGTGCTAAGAACCGGGAAGCAGCGATCGGCTACGAGTCATGTGTACAACAAGCACTTCCGCAACGACGATTTTCGCTACTGCGTCGGGGCTGTGATGTTGAGTAGCAGAAAGTGCGCTCTGCGACGATCGTCCGCACGCGCTTCCCGCCGGCTAATGGTGCTTATCTACCGCAGGATGGAAAAGGCGTTGCCTTTTGCATCGTGCAATACCATCTCAGAACGTTTGTGTGCGACCTCTTGATCGTCGACAAGGGTACCAATATGGGCTTGTTGGTTCATCGTAAACTGGCTTGTAGCATAGCGCAGAAACACACAGGGACAAAGAATAAGACTGGACGAACACAAGCGCTATTCTACAAGCCAGTTTACGCTTGTGTTCGTCCAGTCTTATTCTTTGTCCCTGTGTTTTTCTGCGCCATGCTACAAGCCAGTTCTTGATCGTCGGCCCCGTGCTCAGCGTCTACAATATGGGCTGCAGATATTGAGTGTTGTTTAGGTACGTTGGATTTAAAAACTCGCTAGGTTCCTTGTACATTCCATTCAGATGTCCGGAAGGCGAAAGCCACCTTCTTCTTCTTCTTCTTCTGAGCTGTGCAAAGCGACATGGTCGCTTTGCACAGCCTCCGTGATCAGCCCACCGATCATGGAGGCTGTGCAAAGCGGCAATGTCGTGTGAACACGTCATCATCTGACATCATGGTATGTGGCGTCATGGCGACGTCATGACGTCTTCACAAATTTGGGCAATCTGCGACGTCATGATGACGACATATGGTGACGTCATCACGTGATGGTGATTTTTTTTTTTTTGCATTACTCGTGCCGGCGTCGACGAGGCGGGATGCCGACGGTCACCCTTCGCTTTTGATGCGGCATCGAAGGCTTTCACCTTCATAACCTATACACGACGTTTGCTGGTGGATGTACATACGAGTGAGCCAAATGCTGCGGCTGATGTGGGCTGCATTTAAGTTGGCAATAACATTCTTTCAGTCAATCGTGCATTCTCATGACGCAAACGCTACGTGTTTAAAAGCCCAAAATTACTTGTGCCACTCTCAAACTCAAGTTGGGCCTATCCAACCCCATGCATTTTTTTTGAAGCCTTATTTATTTATGTGGAAAAGACGCCGCGCTGTTGGCGTTAGACTCGACATACTTCCCTAATTGCTGGGCAACTCACCAAATAATGCTGGGCATTAAAATATTGCATTTCACTTTTTACGCGTTGTTGTTACCCTGCTTTGCAGCTGCAGGTTGCTGCAATAACTACCCTTCCTTTCACCGCTATTTCAAGTTCAGGTCCGTCCTTGTTCACATCGACGTTTGGAGAACAAGTGCGGCGAACGTTACTGTATTTTCATTCGTTTTCTTGGCGTTGTGTTACTACATGGCCTCGTAGACCACTTCTCCTTCCATCAGCAATCTCAAAGTGGTGAAGCTTTGGTCTATGAATTTGTTTATGGCAGAGAGCGGCAAGTTCAGAGGAATGCAAAGGGAACGATAATTAAGCAACATATTAAAAAAGGCATCGCATTTTCTCACGCTTTGTGTGACCACCAAACGAAACGAACACACTGAAATAACAGGAGCAGCGGCAATTGCTCGCTTAGAAGACCGATATACATGCAGTGCGAGCAACATGTCAAATGACAGTGAAACATACATTAATTTTGACCGAAAAAAAAAAAAAAACGTTGAGTCCTCGGGACGGAACATCACAAGTTGCCATAGGCGCGCCGAAGTCGTAGTTGTAACAAAAAAAAAAAAAAAAAAAAAACTGCTCTGATAGCGTCCGCGCAACAATGGCTTTTGTGTACTCACAAATTCTCATATTTTGCGGCCTTAAGTTCACGGCACGGCGCCAAAACACGCTCGTAGCGAAAGCGAAACCATCAGTACGAACATATACATGCAGACGCTCATACATGCAAAAGCTCCGCCGGTCGCCGCGAACCCGTGCGATCACTGGCTCGATGCTTCTTTCTGTTATGCTTTATTTAGGTATACAGGCGTCTACTCTAACAAAATATTTCACAAATTTTTCACTCAGTGGCTGACTACATTTCACGCAAGAAGCCGGTTCAGGGGTCTCCATCGCGGTGACCGCGTGAAGCGGGCGCTCCGTTTTCTGCGAAAGACAGCGACTGTGAACTATGTTGTGCTTTCTTTTCGTCGAAAATTATTGTTTCAACAGTAAAGAACATATTTCGTTTCGAAAGTAAGCACAAAAATGTCCTGGAGCGCTTCCGCGATGTGTTTAGTAGAGCGCCGACAGCAAATCTTATGGGGAGCGTGCGGCGGTATCCTGCCTAGCACGCAATCGAGGCGCGCCCGATAGAGGGCGACTCCGTAACTCCTCGAAGCCATATATATATAGCGGAGGGCCGGAGGTTCGGCCTGTCGGGAAAGGATATAGAGGAGGAAAGCGGCGGAGTGGAGGAGAGTGTCGCTACTTTCCATATTAAGGGGCTTAAGCCATTGCTTGGGAGCCTACATGACAGGCCGGTCATGTAGGCTCCCTAGCCATTGCTAGTTGTTGCGTTCGCGACTGCGGTCCACGCGAAATAGACGCGCCACGGAGAAAAAAAATTGAAGGGCACTTTGTTCAATTCCAAATTGTGTTCGGCGAACGCCTGTACCCATTGAGACGGGTCCGTCAGAATGAAACACGCTGCGCGCGTCTTCCTTCTTGCAAGATTGGACACGCTGGGCACAGCGATGCTACGCAAGCAAATCGTGAGCGCTGTAGAGTCCTACGCGACCGGCGTCCAGTTGGCGCGCCCCGGCAGCCACCTGGCACCGTGCCAGGTCACAGATGGAGGGACGGACGGACGTGAGCACGAGACATTAAAGGCTTTCGCCTTTAGAAAATTGTCCCCAAGCCGCAAGCGAAAATCCCCGCATCTCCACAAAGATAATGATGACGAGTGGGCTAAGCCAGGTCCTAAGGTCCATAATGTCTACCTTGAAGTCGCCGGCTAGTATAAAGGGTATGTGCTTGTAGGTGTTTTATATTGTTCTGTAACAACCATGATTCATATTAGTGTATTGTTGAACCTTTTTTTGTGTGCCTCACATATGTTACCCGAGCGCTACCCCATATAATGCAAATTGAGTGACATAAAGTGACAAGTCGGCGGCAAAGCTCGGTCCTAAGGTCCATAGTGTCTACGTTGAAGTCGCCCAGTAGTTTAAAGGGTTTGTGCTTGTAGGTGTTTTACATTGTTTCCTCACAGTTATAATTGTTGTTAGTCTACTGTAAACACTTTTTTTTATTCGCATACACACGTTTCGACTATAGCAATGGTTTTCTAACCACCATGACAGCGGACAGTGAGCTTCGACGACAAAGCTAGGTCCTAAGGTCCATAATGTGTGCGTGAAGTCGCTGACTAGTATAAAGGATTTGTGCTTCTAGGTGTTTTATGTTGTTCTGTCCCGTTATGATTGATATTAATATATTGTGAAACCTTTTTTTTGCGTCACATGCATGAATCTCCCCGTGACGGACGCGGACGACGACAAGTCTAAGCCCTAAGGAGCTTCGCCCCTAAAATGCCTATAACTATGACAGGGTCGCTGCGCCCCTCGCGTTGAGCAGAGGCTCTAACAACGGAGAAACACTACCATTGCTTTGAACTCGATTGCGAAAACCGTAAGACGGAACGCTAGCGCGCCTTTCTAGTCTGGCCGTGCTTCCACATGCACCGACTGTGTTTTGCCGCCGACTACTTCGAGTATGATAGGACCGACTAATGAAACTGCTGCGGTAAGCGCTGCACACAGACAACGATGTCGACTGGTGAATCTTGTACCTTCGTGAGCGAGACAGAGGGCAGCGGATTGTGGTACGCCAGCGCGCGTTCGCGGCTCAAGCTACGGATATCTGCATCCCGTGTTGCTGAAGCGCAGTGTGGTAGTGTATGCATGAGCACATGCGTAGGTTGCCCTATTAGTCGGTAGCACGCACCGTGCCGTTTCTTTTCTTAATCGACGGCTCTTTGAAGAAGTGCATATCGAGTACCAGTGCTTATTATGTGCTTTTTCACGGGATTCATGACACGCTGTGTCCAGGTATGTGCTAAAAACTTCAGCTATCACAACGGTCCAATCATGATCATGTACGTTAATCGTCGTGATGGAGATGTCCCATACAAAAATATTTTTAGATAGTCCATATAAAGTTTGTAGACATCTGTCGATAAAATCAATTGGCATTCTATAGCCGTATCTTTTTTAGACGGGTCTATAGCCCGTCTATAGATAAGTGGCCACACTCGTTTTTTATAGACTAGTCTACAAAAAATCTACATCTATATAATAGCTATAGAAGGTCTGTAGATTATAAAAAATATTTTTTAGACCAATGTTTGCAGAATGTCTATAGACAAAAGTATATAAATTGATATATATATATATATATATATATATATATATATATATATATATATATATATATATATATATATATATATATATATATATATATATAGACTTTAGGTCACATTTGTCTATTAAATATCTAAACACAAATGTCTGTAGACTACAATAGACTGTTTCTATGACCTAGTATATATATTGTCTGCATACTTATGGCCTCGCACTTTTCATAGATTGTGGTCTTCAGATTGCCTACACTTTCTGTAGGCTAGCCTGTAGCTAATGCATACATTTTATCCCAATAAACATTGCATCAAACAATGATGCACGTTGATGCATGTATCCACGTTAAACGGTGCTATAACTGCCAAACACCAAGATACATGGTACAGATTCTCATAATCACTACACAATAAGCCACTACTTCTGTGAAGACACTTTTAACTTTCGTGTTATACCTACTGCTACGATGGAGGGATCAGGCATATTTTTTCTGCTTTAATGCCCCACCAAATCATCAGAATGCATTAAAGCGTATTTAACCGCACAAGAAAACTGCATAAGAAAACTGACGCTACAATGGAACGCGCCTGGCTGTCGTCGCACTAGCTTTGCTGTAAGATTCTTTATATATAGGTGCACACAACACAATTGCCTATCCTAAGATCCATGTAAATTTTGGAACTTCGATTACTCCATGAGCTTTGCTGATCGCCCATTTAGGACACAATGGCCACTTTCGTTTCATGTGTTTGAAGTTTGTCACTGTCGTCCCATAAAAAGGATTCCGCCTACCTCCTTAACTTGTTCAAGCGTAGACTCCTTGTGGACTTGGAGCAGGAGTAGGAGACCATTGGGCAGGAGCACTGTCACTTCCATTAGCGAGTCCGGTGGTCCCGAGATCCAGGGGTCCTCCAGCAGGAGACCACTGCCCGGGGGGGGATCATGACGCTGGCTATGCTTCATGCCGCACCACCACGGTCAGTGCCTAGTGGGCCGTTCCTGGACCGCCCGAAGTGAAGTAGTATCGTCCTGCTAGCGAAATGTAAGAGTACAAAAAAGAACTGCGTTAATATGAGCCAGAAAAAAATTACCATGAATAAAGATTTCTCTGAGTGAACGTAACCTTAAAAAGTTTGGCACAGTTTGACTACTTTCTGTAGGCCTTACGGCGACATCATTTTCAAGTGCCTAGCACAGTAGGGGTGCCCGCTTGTCGTCCATTCACCATCTCATGTCGCATGGACACGCAGTGCTCAGTACAGTCAATACAGGCCTATAACAAAATCTAGCAATGCTCAGAACCAGTGCAGGGATTAACCTAAGAAGTTCTAAAATATTATAAAGTACAGAATTAACCAAGAATCAATGACAATCATTTACCTAAAATCGCGGAAAACGCTTCTGAAGCATCCGGCCTGATAACCCTCGCCTCGAGGAAAGGAGGGCGCTACAGCCGCAGCAAGTGTACAACTACCAATTGAAACGCTGGGCTGCACGTGTTACGCACTTCATCAAGTTTCACACTGGTGGAGCTGCATTAAGCGCGGGATTTAGAACTACACCAAGACCTACACAAGAACATTTGCGTCAATCCCAGAATTATCAAAATGACAAGCATTGCAATTACACGGAGTGGCTCACTTACGTCTGCTGGGAGAGCGATCATGCGTCTTTTCCGGCTGTATGAAGTAGCGGTAGATTTCTCACAGAAAATTCTCGCTGTCAAAAAGCGCAGTGGATATTAAAGGAGGACTGCACGGAACTCAGAGCACTTGTGGCTGCAATTTGCTCGTTGAAAATATTTTTCCAATTCCAAAGGCCCGTGATTGGAAGGTTTTTAATTAATTTGTTTCTTTGTTTGTATACTCCAACAATTTGTCGCTAGACAACATGTTGGCTGCAAAAAGAAAACCAAATAAATGCTTGAAGCTATGGTGCCCATTTAATTGCACAAAATCAGTCCAAAGCTGTCTATTGAGGTGCATAACCACGCGACTCAATGCATAATCGGCGTGGCAGTAGCAGCCAGCACCCGCGAAGTAAGCAGAAAATTAAAATTCAATAACAGCGTCCTTTCATTTCAGTTTCAGCATGGTTCATTCGGCAGTGAGTGGTGGTGTAGCTGCCGCTGTGGCTCGGGGCTTTTTCGCTCTGCTGGTTCAGAATGAAGAGATGGGGTGGGCATTCATTCGCCGACTTCACATTGATATGTACGCACTACGCCAAATCCCCTAGAGTAATCCATAGTGTTTCAGTTTATTCAATCACGTGACAGGTACATGAGAGCGCAGTAGGCCCTATGTATGTGGTTTGGATGTGAAGGGGGAAAAAAAGCTGCATTTCAAAGCTCGAACTGGCCCTTTCAACCATAAAATAACAAATTACAAAATGAAGTGCTTCAGGAAATATTCACTACCCATATAACTGATCCCCCCCCCTTATAATAGGGATATTGAACAAATTTCTTGACGCCAGAATTTTTTCAGCCACGCTGAAAGATTGGGTGCAGAAATCGACAGCCACAACTTTCATTTTCCAGACAGAAACTAGGGAGAAATAATGAATTTAGTGCGTTTTCTTTTTTTCACACACTGCGGCGTCTGGAAGGAGGTGAAGCTTTCCTGACGTTTAATGCACCACAAACGGGCATGCCAAACAATGCCAGTCGTAACCCCGCGTCTCTCAACCCGCTCAGCTCCCAGTGCGGTCCCTAGAACCAGTACGATCGGAACCAGCATCGAGCAATGCTCCCCGTGTGGGGCAAAGCCCCTAAATGCACGTGAAGGGGCACACCTCAGCGCGTTTGTGGAAGGGGGGAGAGTGATATAAAGGAGAGATGTAGAAAGGGAAGTAGCAAGACAGGAAATTGTGCACCCTGCATCCGCCGCGGTGACATTGGCGTCACGGCTTACGCTTGCGTGCAGCCGCCGCGAGCTGACAGTCTTGCGAAAATACAGCCTACTGTTCAAAGATATGTGACACGAACTCTGTTTATCGGAACAATCGCGTCTTGCACGTAGAATTTTAATGTTTTCGCCAGTTTTTCCAATTTTCTGTTCAGTATCCTTTTAAGCGGAAAAATAACGACTATGGGCGGTGTTCGGAAAGGATGCACAGCCTGTCAAATGCCTCTTGCAGATAAATTGAGCCAAAGAACAGCGTACCGTAGAGCGCATGAAACAGACTAAAGAGGTCCAAGCAGTAGACGACATTCGCATTCGGACGCTCACCAGCTTTTCTGGACGGATAGATTCGTCGTGAGCACAAAAAAGAATAAGCTCTGCTAAGCAGTTTTGCTGCGTCCCGAAATGTACGGCGGTTAGGTGGAAAGATGGGATAGTGTGTTTTCATGAGCATCCCTTTTTTTTTGTATGAACGGCAGAACGGCATGGCCCACTTCCGCATCAGCAAGATTACACCGACGATGGTTGTTTGTTCTCAGCACTTCACAACGTAGTGAACTTTTGTCGTTGTGCTAAAAGCGCCAAGCGAATCTTATCGGCAACACAACCGGAATAATACGGAACCTTCAAAGGGTTGATGTCCGCGTGCTTGTCCGCGTAGTGTCCACGTCTCGTAAGCTCACGCGTAAAGGCAAGAAATGCTTGCTTCATTAACATGAGAAGTAAGCTTGTGCCTTGCTCTTCGGGTGTTGCATGCTCGATTTACTTGACGCGTGGGCACGCGTACGTGTGATAACCAGACCGATGTCTCATCGTAAGGTTCAAGCAGCTATGAAAGAGCCCGCTGACATGTATATGTATACGTGTAAGTGGGCTCTGGGAGTGTACGTGTAACGCGTGTTACGATACGTGCTGTTACAGTGGTTACGAAGCGGAATATGAAGGCCCCATAAGTACTTTCCCGTATGAAAGTCATCAGACGCACGCACGCACGCACGCATACACACACACACACACACACACACACACACACACACACACACACACACACACACACACACACACACACACGCACGCACACACACACACACACACACACAAACACACACACACAAATCAATTAAGGCTCTGCGTAATACAAAAAAAGGGTTAAACAAGTCTTGTGTTATAATTTTTATAGCCATGGAGTAGCTATGGTTTCTCACCGTCTTCCTATTGTAGCCGCGCTAATTTTGCATCTTGAAACCCCTCTTTTCGCTCAATTTACCACCCGACTCATCTTTTGGGATTTAAACATATTCAAGGACGCGACGAAGTAACCTGGCCGACGGAGTTGCTGCCAAACACTGGCGTGTCCCCGTGCTGCTTTAGGCAACCAGCATTTCATAAAAGATGCATACTGGTAACTCCTGAATGCGCACGCCAATCTGCCCACAGAACCATTAGTGAACACTGCCGCAGTCAGAAATTTGTCTGCTTTGCTGATTGGACGTGGTCTAGGACAGCGAAGCAGCGCTTGATAACAGCCAGACAAGAATGGCTTATGCATGTTTGCACTTCGGTGAAAGGCCTAGAGTGCAGGAGCGCTGGTCATCGGAAATCATAGGCTCAGTAAAAACACGTCGCAGCTGCACTGCGATTTTGTGTGCGTTCGAGTTCATGCCAGACGTTTACACGCACAGTGCAACAACAGTTATTTAATCATCGACGATGGCCTTCGCAGCAACGAAAATAAAGTGCTCGACAGCAAGGACTCTCTTGTATTAAAAAAAAAGACAAAAAAAAAAAACTAAAACATACAGTCTATCCCATAGCGAGAGTCGGCGCATGGGCCTTGTCGGCGCCATCTACGCTAGTGTTGCTTAAATTCGCTGCACCCCCCTGGATTTCGCTCGCTTCGGATAGTCGCGAATTCACTGCATGCTTTGAAGTATTCTAAATATTAGTCTGTGGTATACTCGCGGACAACTTTTCTTGGCACTGAAGGGAAAGCTACGGGGGCGGAGCATCTGCACATGTACTCCTCCGCGAAGTAGTCCGGTTTGGCACGCGTCTCGTACCGCTGTGGAAAGTGATGGCTGCGCGCAATCAGCGTTGCATTTCGACGCCGACTCATGCTTAGCGTTTGAGGCACTGGCAAAAGGCGCGACTTTCTCACACGTTCAAAAACGCAAAGTGACAACCTACGAAGTAAAGCAAGCACAAATATGTCACTGTCATGCGTTGCATTGTGTCTCAAAGAGCTACATGTACAAAATGAAGGAGTGTTCTTCATATCTTACGCAGAAAATGCGGACGCAATTGTGGGACTGCATTAATTAGCGGTGGGATACGCGTGATTTGGCTGTGTAGCCTTCGCTTCATTGCCAAGAAAAGTTGTCCGCGAGTACCCTTGAGCAGATGTGTAGGTTACCGAATTACTGGAGAGCGCACACCTTGCCGTTTCTCTCCTGAAATGACGACGCTTTCCATGACCGCATATGGCATACTGGTGTTTATAATGCGCTGGTTGATGCCATCTTTGCGTGGGATTTACCGTACGTTGTGTCTAGATACTACTTCAGATACCACAAATTTTTAGTCTCGATTATGGAGATTAAATGTCGCGATGAAGATGTTCCACCAGGCGTCGACGTCGGTGCGTCCACACGAAGCGGTGCTTTAGCCGCCAAAGACCAGCAGACATTGTGCAAGCTCTCATTTATCCATGTTCAATGAACGCTGAACCAATTTTGTAAAAATGCATTTCATTTTCGCGTTATACAGATTCCTATGACAGAGGGATAAACCATCTTTTTTTTTAATTTGCAGGCATAATTTAGGACGAGCTGGCGCTAATCAGATCACTGGCTTCATCTTTCAACAGACATGAATAGTGTGATGGTATCGACGTTCAGCGTCATCGTCAACTACGCAGTAGCCTTCTTACGGGTCTTTAATAGTTAAACCATCAGTAATTTCAAAAAAGAATGCTGTCCTTGTTACTCAAGTGCTTCTAGTCCAAATATATTATGCCATATCGCATGGACTTCGCGCTAAGAATATATGCATATTTAAATATATTACTTGATTTCTTCGGCCGATACGAGCCGGCATATATGATTGGTACATTAAGGGGGAGATGCGAGTCGAAAAACGCAAGCTTTTTTTTCCAAAATTACATATTTTTCATTTTTATTTGCTTTCACAAGTTTACTTTCTCTACTTTCACGACAGAAAAAAAAACTGAAGATCGTAATTAAGCTCGAAGTAGGTTAAAATCGCTTTTAAAGAGCACAAGGTGGCTACTAAAAAAACTTAAAAGTGCTCATGGTCTAGAGTCCCCTGGAAATTGTCACCTGGCTGCTTGCCATTGCATTTCGCATGAGGGGGTTCACTAAAGCCACATGCTCAAAATAACCATAATTGCCAAACTCTCATGATGAAATAAATCATCTTAAATGACAAATCTTTTCCGCGTAGATCTGCTTTCACTTACACACTCCGTTTGGGACCTATAGGGGGCGCCTTGAAAACCGTGCGCAGCGCCGCGAGTGGTGCGGCGGGCGTGCAACGTTGAGAATCTTAGCAGACGGCAGCGCCTCATTGCTTTGACAGCTATGGTGGCGCAAGCGCCCGTAGCCGGCGCGTTAGTGCTTTGAGCTGCATTTAAAGATATCGTCATTCTGCCACGATGCCACCATCAATAAAAGGGAAAACCTGCACGAAAGCGGCCACGTTTTCCACGTTAGTGAGCGCCTTGCTGCGCGTCGTCAGTACTGACGGGTAAATGATTGCGTCAGGTTTGTGTAATGCAAGATGCTTACTCTGTAACCGTCGCGGTAAGTTGTCAATCTTTGACACTTAGAATATTATTGGTGCGTGTCCACTACCCGCGTACTTGCAGAATACACAGAGCATTTAGAATTATCGATGCCTCCACGGACACTCGCCGTAGAAATCACGGTGAGTGGCCGGGCGGCGTGCTCCTTTGTTGCGGCTTCGTGCCACGGTGATTTGCAGCCACCGAGTCTCGCAAAGCGCTTTGCCTGAAATTGTCGCGGCATCATCATCGCTCATCATGACCACAGTCTTTACCTCACCGCTCGCGCTGCTCATGCTAAGAGCTTTATGCGCGGGCGAGAAAGAGAACGTGCTAGGATTTCGGCCAGAGAGGACGCCGAAGCCCCGTTTCGTCTTTCGCTTCACCTTGTAAAGTGGCGACGACGACGGCATGGTCACTTCGGCCACCGTCACGTCTGTCATTTACTACAACCTCTTGCGTTGTTTATGTTGCTTTCCGAAACACACTGACATGCACATCCGTCGCTACAGCATTCGCAAAGCTTCGTTTTTTCGTACAGACCCTGTAGTTCTGCAACACTGCGTCTTAGCTTGATCCTACCGAGTGCGCATAGCGCTGCTGGGCGGCTAGTTGTGTTTACGGTAATATGCTACGTAACTCAGTTCGCCCCTTAACTGATGGTCCTATCAACCCAGCAAAGCACTAATTGACCTCGCATTGCATACCCCAGAACTGCGAAGGGTCCATTAAAATGGTCCATTAAAATGTTCCATCAGTCTTTAGCCGAATTATAATTCAGCTCAAGACTGATGGAACGTATGCAAGGCATTTTATAAAGTGCCTTGCATAAGTTTCTTTGCTCACCAGCTCTATGATCATTGCACCTGTAGAGGTGGTGTCTCAGACCAATTCCAAGCATGCAGCGGCAGAACGCGAGACGGTTGAGGGAGGGGGGCATAGGCGGAGAGTACAAGGGGGCTGGGGGGCTCGGGCCCCCCTCCGGGCTGCTTCATGGGGGGACAGAGCCCTCCCTGGCGCTGGCCCACGATTTTTTAAGCGCTTGGCTTAGGATCTCATTCATTGCCAACGGCCTGTTGGTCATTTTGTCTTGCAGCTACTTCACCGGGGACTGTTTATGCCCACTCCTTTTTCTTTCAAAAATTCGGATCATGGGACTGTTTCAAGTAGGGAGTCTGGCGCCGTGGTCGAATTCAGAACGAAGTCGCAAGATGACGAAAATTGCGGCATTTGCGCGGCTCTTGTGCAAAATAAGTACGGCAGGTACGCATTAAGAAAATGAAAGTTTTTTTATATATCAGACATTTGTTTGTTGTCATATTAATACTTTCGATAAGTTTCTGTCTCTCTCGCGATATATATATATATATATATATATATATATATATATATATATACCATATATATAGCGAGACAGAGAGAGAATGTGGAAAAGAAATCGGGCGCCCCGCCCCCTCCGGGAATATGAAAACTCACCGCCTATGGAGGGGGGGAACCAAACATTTTTTTTCGTCGCACAGCCGTGATCCACTTATGTCGCTGCCCAATAAAGCAGAGACGAGTCAAGAAACTGTGAAACGTCGTTCCCGCAGGACACGACGTGTACCTGTTGGTAGAGTCGACCACGCAGCAGTTCATTGATTACGATGAACTACGTGCTAGCGGGCGTGGAAGAGCTTTTGGTTCTGCTCGGGCTCTCAACGACTGTCTCCTCTGACGGCCGCGCGGCGGCGCGCCAGTCGCAGTGCACGGAGTGTATACCTTTAAAGGAGCACTGACAAAAAATTTCGAAGGCGAGATAATGAGTGAAATAGATGTATGTGGAGACATAGACAACGCCTACGAAATATCAAGGGCAAATATAGCCTAGAACATATTTAAAATCAATTTCAAAGTGCATGCCGCACGACTGAGCGAGATGCGAGCCCCTCGCGACGCCGACATCAACGCGGTAGCAATGTAAACAAACTACGTCACGATTTTGCGTTGGCTGGCTGTTGGTTGTGCCCTTGCGCTACCTGCGATTTCTTCCTCCGTGCCTGACGTAGGCGGCGCCCGCTCTCGCGCGCGCCGCCTACGTCACAGTTCTGCGTGGTCACGTGGCCAGCTGCGTTTATCTTGCTACCGGAACTGCTCCTGACTAGCTCGGTGCTCTTTGAAACCGAAACTGCGACTGGGCGCTCTAAAAACGTCTGTAAATAACTAACCGTCGCGCACTCGCGCAAACGAGGTTTCCAGCCGTGATAAGTGGGTCGTAAGCTACGTATTGCAAAAAAAAAAAAAAAAAAAAAACAAGGTGCAAAATTTTTTGTGGCAGTGCTCCTTTAAAATGCGTTTTTCTCAAGGTACATTTTTGGGCAGTTTCTTGAGTTTGGACAGCATGTTTTTGGTACTTCTAATAGACGTCAGACTCTGGAGTTTTGCAGACACGTAGCGCCATCTGTCGGAACAGTTTTGGGTAGTGCAAAGTCCGACTCTCTTGCACAGTTTGCTGTGTAACCAGGTGCAACTAGCAAGCACGAAACAACGATTTGTTGTTTCTAAATGTTAGGTGTCTTTGGGCATTGAACACTGAAAAAGAGCTACGAATTTCTCTCCGCTAGTCGGACGCGCAACCGAACCGCCATGAAGTGCTTGCTAAATCACTCGCCAGAACGACGGCGAACGCAAGAGCAGACGCTACAGCTGCGCGCGCTACGAAGAAAGGCCTCAGTCGACGCTACTGTTGCGTTGTGAATTGCCACGGACGTAAAGGAGTTCAGTTTTACCGATTTCCGTCGTTGTCACACGTAGCAGAACGGCGAGAGCGTTGGATACGGGCTGTTGCAAATGTGTTGGTAAGCGAATTACTTGCGTTCTCCACAGCCGGTCGCATGAGAAAGTGTGACAAGATGGGTGTCTCCTGTTACTGTTTTGAGTAGCCTTGACTGAGAACCGTGGTAACCTTGGCTATGAAACTCAGCAGAACCTCTGACCGCGGCGCGCGCCGTGCAACCGTTAAATGCAGACTGGTGACGCGCGCGATAAACATCACGCACTCCGCGACCACCCATAATCTGAACTGGTCGTCACCACACAGCATCTTGCACGTACGCTTTGAAGGCTCAAAGTTACGGCTTTAACTAGCAAATGCTAACACGTGCGTCATACAAGTAAATCGCAAAATGTTGGTCGTGACCACCATCAGGTTTTTCTTGCCCGTGGTCTCTGCGATTGCCGGAGCTATCTCAGAGGCCTCGGTTTTCCCTTTCGTTGTACACCGGGAAAGTGGACACGCACGTATCCCCATTTGCAGTATACACAAACGGAAGACAACCGTCAACAGAACATTCGAAAATGCGTAATAAAACAGGTCAACGCAAAGGAAGCGAGAGATGGATGGAGAATGCAACTGGAAAGGCGAAAATCACCGGGGCCATTCTTGCTTGATAAAGCGAGCTTCGTGCCACTGATCGTAAGATACACTTCTCGTGTATGTACTTCATCGCTTTGACATTATGTATATGCCCAAATTTAACGCATTTAGTTGTAAAAGAACGAACGCTAGAGTGCTTGCCTCGAACTCGATGTCATGTGATGCTCGCTTGCACTTGTGAGTTGCAGCACACCGAAACAACTGAAACATATTTTGCATTGTACACGCAGGTCGCTTTCATGAGCTTTCTACTTTTCTGAAGCGAGGGTGGATTGACGGCAGAACCTTTCCAGGTCAGGAAACCGCGCCTCAACACAAGCGAACGAGGGGGGTTCTATAGTGGCCTATGCACATTCGCTTACGGACAGAGCTCCCTTTGCACTACCCAGTTATGGCGAGGGCGGCGACGAGAGCGCTGGTGGCGGCGTTTTTCGCAGCGCCGCCTGGGCAGAGTCTGACGTCTATAGCCCCATCGGGATGAAATTTCGCCCACACATTCCTTGCCATGGGAAGGGTGCAAGTATCTCCATTAAAACTTGATATCGCTTGTATAAATATTGCGAACTTAAAGTAAGCAATTAGTATGGGCTGCGGATTCTAAGAATCCTCGCATTACAATTTTTCTTCAACATCAAAATGTTTTATAGGCACTGTCTTGGTAGTTATTTGCGTTCTACAGTTAATGCGAAACAATATGAGCCATTAATGGCTGAGAACAATAAACGTTTAGTGGCATAAAAAGTTTGTCCAAAACGAACTACACTTTACACATTGTCATGGCACAATACGAAAACTGTACAACTTACTATAAAACTAATTACATGCAGATTTCAAATTAATTACATAATTAATTTGAAATCTGCCTAAAAAGCCTATATATACAGCAAAAATTTCATTGCCTTAGGCTACAGATTAATGCAACTTTTTTTTCCGAATCGCATCTCTCTTTAAAAGATTTATACATTCAAAGACAGTTATAGTTTTGTCGAATATTTTACAGTACTGTTCAACGGAGGAAGGACGGAAGGAAAAAAGAGGAGGGAAAGGAAAGGCACGGATGTTAACCGGTCTAGTAGGACCTCTATGCTACCCTACACTGGGGAAAGGGGTGGGGGAGATTTAAAGATGGAGAAAGAGAGAGATAGAGAAGAGAGCACGCACACACAAAGTCTCACTTCACAGTCATCACATCCATAAGCCTATAATCGTCGGTGCAAGTCCGTTGCCTTTAAGAAGTTTAGCACTGCCTTCGTCGCCTTCACCCGCGATGACCTCTCTGGTCGACTTTCAAGAATAGTTTCTAGCGTCATTGGTCTCTGGTCTATGCGAGCTATAGCGGCTGCTAGTGATGTTCTCTGCGCATTATAGCAAGGACAGTCACAGAAGATGTGTTGTAACGTTTCCTCGCTACCACAGTTGTTGCAAAAAGGGTTGTCAGCCATTTCGATTTTATAGGAGAATGACTTCGTGAAAGCCACTCTCAGCCACAAACGGCAAAGCAGAGTGGCATCATTTCGTCGCAGTCCAGTGGGTGTCTGAAGATGTAGAGTGTTCGGGCAGTGGTGGCGTTGGTTGCGCAGTCTACTTATTGTGCTCCAAGTGGAGAAAGTGACTTCTTGTGCGACCACTCGAAGTCGGCTAGCAGCATCGGTCCTCGATAGGGGAATTGTCTCGACCATGTCCCCTTGAAGAGCTGAGCGAGCAGCACTGTCGGCACGTTCATTGCCTATCACGCCACAGTGACTTGGCAGCCACTGAAATGTCACGCGGTGACCTTTCTCGGATGCAGTATGGAGGAGATGTCTAACCTCGAAGACCAACTGCTCGCATGGTCCGTGCCGCAGGGCTGACAGCAAAGATTGCAGTGCTGCCTTCGAATCACTGAACACTGACCACCGTTGAGGCTGTTCGCGGTTGACTACCTGAAGTGCAGCGCGGAGAGCAGCAAGTTCTGCAGCCGTCGATGTCGTTGGGTGGTCTGTCTTGAAACTGACGGTAATAGCCTTCGCCGGGACGACCACTGCTCCGGACGAACACTGGAGGGTAGTTGATCCATCAGTATAGATGTGTAAGTGATCAGCGTACTTCTCGTGCAGAAGAATCAGAGATAGCTGCTTCAGCACGGGTGATGATAGCTCAGATTTTTTTCTGATTCCCGGTATGTTGAAGTGCACATCAGGTCGACTAAAGCACCACGGTGGTATCGCTGGTTTAGACGCGGGGCTGAACCCTGACGGACGGTGGGCAGCATATTTTGAAATTGTTGCACAGTACGACGCCCGCGGTCTTTCTGTAGGCAGTGTTGCAAGGTGGTGGCAATGAGCCCGGGAAAGATGCCTGATATGGGCTCTCAAGGCTTCCACCGCAATGTGCGTTTGTATAGGTTGGTTCCGTGCAATAGAAATAGTGGCATCAGTCGACGCGCATTTTGGCAGGCCAAGGCAAACTCTGAGAGCCTGAGCTTGTACAGCCTGCAGAATGCGAATATTTGTCTTACAAGTATTAGTCAGTACGGGCAGACTATATCGCAAAAAACTGAGAAACAGTGACCTGTACAGTTTCAGCATTGCGTCTACCGACATGCCCCAGGTTTTTCCACACAGGAATTTGAACAACTGGGAGATGGCTGTCAGGCGCTGTTTCATGTAAGACACATGCGGGCTCCAACAGAGGTCTCTGTCTATGATTATACCCAGAAATTTGTGGGTTCGTGAATAAGAAATGGTCCGCCCTTCAATAGATATGGCATAGTGCATCATTGGCTTACGTGTGAATGCCACTAATGTACATTTTTCCGGAGAGATTTTAAGGCCTTGCTTGCCGAGGTATCTCGCTGTCATAGTTGCAGCCTTTTGAAGCCTCGCTCGTATCTGGGGGCGAGTGACGGCTGATGTCCAGACACAAATGTCGTCTGCGTATATGGATACCGCGATGGTACATGGCAGGTATTCGGTAAGTTTAACGAGCGCCAGATTGAATAGAGTGGGGCTTAGTACTCCGCCCTGAGGAACACCCCGGCAGGTATAGCGTCGTGTGGTTGGGCCGTCGTCGGTTGATACAAAAAATGATCTTGCTGTCAGGTAGCCAGCAATCCATCGAAAAACTCGACCACCCAGGCCAACCATCTCAAGGGCATCCAGAATGGCCTCGTGTAGCACGTTATCGTATGCGCCTTTTACGTCTAGGAACAAGGCTGCAGACAAACGCTTGCGTGATTTCTGCTGTTGGACGTATGTGACGAGATCAGTAACGTTATCGACAGATGAGCGATCACGTCGAAAACCAGCCATGGAGTTGGGATAAATTCTCAACGGAGAATATAACATTTGACTATGGCATTCGGTGTTCTGATATTGCATTGAAAGAGTAAGAATGTTGATGAGAAAACGATCACATCACGTGGTGTGCCCGTCTTCATATTGGCGGGTGCCCGAAAGTATTTGGAGATCAGCGTCAAAATATGCGCGGTTTTCGACTGAAGCTCTTAATTTAACTACATTAAACAAAGTTCACTGGGAATTTCTCTGTGATCAATCTCGAGAGTTTCGGAAGTTCTACTGTGTTCTACATTGTCTGTCTTTGGGGTTTCAGGCAGGCAGCCATATGCGATCAAGACATAGTCCTTTCTACATTTCCTCAGGAGCGTTGACAAATCTCTCGTTCGTGCTCATCATCGAGAAGATTTAGTGACGCAAACGAACTTACAAACATTGCTATTTTATGAGTTGATGGTGTAATAATGCACTCTATTTCGTACGTATTCGGAGATTATCACCTCAGCTTATAGAACTAATGCAGAAAATATTATATTCATCAAACTAAAATTCTCAGTTTCCCCGTGTACTTAGATTTTGGTGCGCGTAAAGAACACCAGATGGTCCAAATTTTCGGAGTCATCCACTACAGCGTCCCTCATAATCATATCGCAGGTTTGTGATGTAAAACCTCAACTATTATTATTACTGAAATTCTGAGTTTCCGACAAGCAAATTTGCTTTGGTTCATGCGCAAACAAGGCTCAAATCGTCTGTGAAACAGCAACATTTTGTGCCGTATAACGCTGTTAGAATGTACGCTATACAAGTACTTATTTCCGCACATGCGCATTCGCTTTTAGTTTTTTTTTTTAGACGAGAACTCGCGTCGCAACCAAAAGAAACCGGTAGATAATCAAACGCAGCGCGAAGACTAAATATTCCTGGACACCTTTAACATGAATGCGGCGTGAACCCGAAATAAAAATGAAGTTACGCTTTGAACGTACTTTATCATTCGAAGTGCCGTGGCGACACGCATCGCTTGCTGACCGATTCCAACCACATCTCCAACGGCAGCTTTCCTACTGGCACTGCAATACTTTGCATGTTTACGCAAGCAAAATTTCACACCGTGCGGAAGATCGCTTTGACGTCGGGAGCAGCGTGCAGTTTCAAACTGTAAGGCTCCCGTAATATTAGGGAACGCCTAACACGCTACATAAAAGGGTGGCGAAGGCCTAAAATTTAGAACTGTGCCCATGTTGCGAAACTTCGTGCCGTATTATACGCTTGTCTCGTTATTTAGCTTTTTCTTTTGTTGCTGTGTGCATTAAGTTTCCTGGGGAACGAAATAGTATAACAGTTTGTGTAAATGAATTGGCATCTGCACTTGACGACGACGCCACACGGGGTGCATATCGTTTTTAGCAAAATCTATTTATGAAATGGCGTATCACATTGAAATGTAATATTTTCTTTCCTACGATCCTGGCGTTTTCTAATTAGCAGAGGAGCAAGACAGTCAACAGTTCCATGACGTTTAAGGGTCGTTTCACGCAAACAGTACGCGAGGCCTAGCGCGATAGAAAGAAAGAAAGGCCAGTTGATTTAGCGAGGGGCAAACACACTCATCCATCCACACTTCGAATACTCTTTTCCCACAAGAGATATACCTCACCTGACGTCAGCGATTCCATTCGAAAACAATTGCCAGACGCTACGAAAACGGTGACGAGGAATCCACGAGGTACATGCACCACAGCCTCGACGAGCGCGCGGAGCTAGGCACGACAAACGCGCGAGCGCGCCTCGCCGCCACCACGAGCAAATCAAACTGCGGCACTTCGAGTGAGCGACAGAGCGGCGGCCGCAGCGATTCGCCGCGCGCGGTTTCCGCCGCGTTCTATCGGAAAGGAAGTGTTTTGAAAGTGCGGGCGTGTTTGGAGCGAAGGGTGAGGGGGCGGGGATATCCTGTTTCCCTTTGGAAGACACGCGCCCGGAAGGTTACGAGAGACGTCTGCGAAGCTAACCGCCAACACAGCGCGCTTACTGCTGCTACTATCGCTAAAGGACGGTTACTGTACCGCGTAGCGAACGTCAGCTCGCACCGGCGGACCTATTGTGAAGCAGCCTCGTGCTGCGTTCGGCGCGACGAAGCAGGGCGAGTTTAGAGCGAGCGCAGTACGCGACCGAGTAAACACAAACCGCAAGCCCTGACGGCCTCATCCGGCGTTGAGTGACGTAGAGAGCGTAATTTCAGACCCCCCCCCCCCCCCTTCTTCCTTTTTGTTTACTTTCAGTTTCGAATGGCTCATGCGGTATGACGCGTTCCCACTGCCGAAGTGAGGGCTCCTTCACACTTGTGTTTCGACAAAACGTCGCTGAAAGCCGGTGAAAGAAGCAGTTTAAAAACATGAGCCGCAGCATGAAAGCGACTACTCTATGTTGATTGATTGACATGAAGCTATCGGTTGGCGGATTGATTAACTCACTGCCTGCCCGCCTCTGACTGAGAGTCGAATTAGTTCGCGTACTTCGTGGGTGTGCTCGTTGGCCACATCATTCTCAGCACTAAAATTCACATGGCGACTATGCCCATAGGCATAGTCGCCATAAATGTTCCATAAATGTTCATTTATGGAAGTTTCGGTGTCTTTCGTCCACTTAAGATGCATCAAAAGTACGTCCAATGTGTTAGAAGTAAAAAAAATTATAAACTGATGGAAGGACATGTTTGAGTTACTGTCCACCCGTTTAAGGAGAATACAGAGATATTTATCAATTGACCGATAAACGATGGGCCATTCCTTGTCATTCACTGAATTTCGCAAAAAGGTATGCCAAATTACAAATGCACAGCATTCTTTATCATTCGTCGGTGGCTAATTTTCAAATCTCTGGATGCCAAGCACACAAGAACATTCGAGTTCGCATGTGCCATCCGGCATAACAGTCCCTCGCAAGAATACACGTAGCTAAAAGGAAGGGGGTCTCTGTTCTCCGCAGACTCAATTATTTCGCTTGAAGTCACTACTTCGAGCCGGCGCAACAGCTTCTCTTCGAAAGCACTCACGAGCACTTGGAGCGAATGCCTATCGTCGCCGACGATTCTTGAATTACGAAATTAAAGCATGCGCTAGCATTGCGAAATAAATTGATGCACCTAACTGAACTTTGAGTGCCCATTCGATTGACCATTGCTTTCATATACACTCATTCGATGAAGTAGCGTTGCAATATAAAAACAATTATTGAAACAAATGTCCGTGCAGCAATGGTGTTTTCCAATTTTAAACTATTGGCAGAGCTTAACGGAGCTGTAATACTTGCTAGAGAGGATCTTCATAAAAATTAAGGCGTAATATCTAATATTGCATTTCAGAATGTATTCCAACGAAATTAAACCCTGACCTGTTCCTCTGCTGCTTCCATTACTGCATGCATTTCCGGTCGACATCTTCGAGTTGAGAAGCACAGGGCTTGTCGATCATTGTGTAATATACATAAAGAATATTTATTAACCTCAAATCAAGGTACCGTATCTGCTCCTCAGTCGTGACCAACACATTTATTTTTGGGCTTTGTGGTTTCCAATTGAAGTTCATGCTCTGAGAACGAATATTACGTCAATATTCCTGTGCTTCGATTTTTTTTTCTTTTAGAGGGCTTTATGTGGCTAGAAAGATTTTCGCTTTAGTGATCACGTCAACAGCCTATTCTACGGTCTTAAAAATTCCATACCACAGCGTTGAAATATAGCCGACCTTTACATCCCTTTGTGTTCGCCATTATGCAAGGTTTCACATACGTAGCCTTATCTGAGCGTTCGCTTTGCTCGCTTTCCCAGTATCGCTTCGTCACATTCACAGCCAGCCTTAAAATCTCGTGGAACGGCTGCCGAGGCACCTTCTTTATAACTTACAGCTACAATTCAGTCCACAAATGTTACATTGCGACATCAAGCACCGTGGCCTTGTGTTCTTCAACATGCCGTCACCGGTCGCATCACATCCCACGCAGCAGGTCAACGCCCAATACATTCGGCAAGCCGCGCACATGATGACGCGCCGCCTTTCTTTCTTTTGGTTTACTGATTTTCCTATGGAGCGTATACGAAGCCGCGGTGCACAGCCGCCAAAGAAGGCATATCAGATATGTGTGCTTGATTCATAAGAATAATATCTGGGGTTTAACGTCCCAAAACCACAATATGATTATGAGAGACGCCGTAGTGGAGGGCTCCGGAAATTTCGACCACCTGGGGTTCTTTAACGTGCACCTAAATGTAAGTACACGGGGCTTGATTCATAGGTGGGCTTGATTCATTCTCCATAGGTTCCGTCACCTTAATAGCGAAGTTGTTCTTGGTCGAGCCTTTCATGTTCGGGATTCGTGGTTACGCTTGTGGGCGTCATAAACGGGCATGCGCCAAAGACATTGGGTAAATCCTACTACTTCCCACAGGTGCCCTAAAAATAAAGGCAACAGCTGGCATAACAAACGGGTATGTGCCACAGAAATCTGCGCGGCCTGTCAGAAAACTATCATCATCATAAACGCGTGTGCGCCACAGAAATTGGGCAAATCCCTATACACACAACTTTTACTAAAAAGGAAGTTAGACCAACAAATGGCGTGCACGTTACCATAGTCACATCACTGTCACGAGATCCTTTGTGGTTATGAAAGGTGGTGGCTGTAATACCAACCCAAAGCTTAACAAAGAGTGTTTAATAAAGGGCAGTGATGCAACATACCTTAAACATTTGCAAAACATAGAAATGCGTTAGCCTGACGCAGGGAACGCCACCAGCTTCGCTGTTTCATTGGTGTCCGCGAAGTGGAACTGGTTGAATTTTTTTCCTTTCTTTTGCAAAATAATTAAGTAAGTAAATAAACAGAGTCACGTTGCTAGAATGTGATTACTAAGGTTTCGAGGACGACGCCACTGATCGCCAGTTCCATTATGGAGTCTCTCTTACAAGTATACAGGGCGTGCGATCGGTTTCCTTAGCACGCCTACTACGACGTTGAGCAGATGCGTCCCCTTTTATGATTGAATGAAGCGAGGGAATTTAGAAAGTCCGTAACTTCTTTTTTTTTTTTTTTTGGCACAGCCTTAGTGAAAACCAGCAGATCATGAAGCCATAAAAGGTATAGGGGACGTTAATTCTCCGGCTTTAAGTGTATTGTAGGAATCGTGACACAGATGTGAAGAATGTAAAGTGGACAAAAAGACAACTGGCCGCCGGCAGGGACCGAACCTACAGCGGTCGGATTACGCGCTACATACCCTTAGCAATTGAGCTACGGCGGCGGTCATTCCCTCGCCCACTTTATAAAGATATTTATGTGCATGGATGTTATTTTTCACCTTAGACAACCCATATTGCATCCACAAACAGCGTCTGTGCTAATCTATTCACTTTTTTTTTGTCGACATCATTCACCTCAAATGCGCACCAATTTTACTAATAGGAAAAGAGTTAGATACTATTATCCTAAGACGCTTTGTTTACTATCTTCAATGTTCTAAGTTCCATTGCTTAACCATAGGAGCAGTGCGTGGGGCGAAAGCGCTTATGCAGTCCCTCCTTTCCATATGAATCTAGCACTGTGCTTGAACTCAACGGTAGACTAGAGCAGAAGCCGCAGAGCCGACGTGTCGGTTAATCTCGTCGTCCGGAGGTTCTCTAACATTAAGACAAATCATGAGGTACAGAAGCACATTCTAGACGTGACCCACGTCATCAATGTCGCCGCCTCAGCCCAAAACGAAACTTGCTACACTTGCGACCACGTGCTCAGAAGCGCAATGCCATATCTAATGAGCCAACTTGGCGGGCGTGTCATGCAGGGTCCGCGATTACTCCTGCATAATATAGCCCTCCTTAGAATTGTCGCTCTTCTTCACGCCTACTTATAGAAATTTGACAAGAAACAATTTTAATGTCGAGTTAACTGGCCGATAACGTAAATTTTCACGCCTCCAAGGAGTTTGCAATAACAGAAGCACAGCTGACCATCACTTACGTATAATCTGAGCAAGTAGGCAATGCACATGAGCGAGCTTGCAGCAATCATTTTTAATGGTAGACAGTTATTTGCTCATTGTCCAATCTTGTAGTCACCAGTCGCCAGAAAGCTGTGGCAGAAAAATGGCACACAAATTACGTAATTCCCGCGCCTGGTTCGGCTCTGGTCGGTGGGCGAGTCACTAGACGGCGCTGCACCTGCTGCAGATCCGCGTAGTTAAAAAGGGAAATTCCGTAAGGAAGACGAAAAATGTACGTGCTGTGGGGAAGCTGAGGAAACGACGCAGCATGTTCTCGGCCCTCATGAAATGCTCAACACTGCTTTGCTTCTTTTTAACAGTGTTGTACACGTTCCTGTAAAACAGGAACGAAAGCTCGTTCCTCGTTCCTTCCCAATTTCGGAACGAGTTCCCGTTACAATTTCCTCAAATGCAAAAGGAACTCGTTACAGTTACATTTCCGAAATTGGAACGTGCCGTTACATTAACGTTACATTTGAGTTTTTAATAAAAAAAGCCGGCAGATCCCACGCACTGTGGGAATCGATGTAATGCGAAGCAGCCAGGAAGGAGCAAATCATGCTTTACATAATTTGCATGTCATGTTTTACATGTTAGGACCTGTCATTTATGTTCGTGATACAGTCATGTCACTCAATACCAAATTTGGTGTATCTCAAGCTAACGAAACGGCCGCGAGCACGCCATGAGCGTGGCATGCAAGTCATGACGCACATGACAAGTCATGATTTCCGTATTACCACTTGTCAATTATGTTCGTCATACAGTCACGTGACTCAATACCAAGTTTGGTGTATATCAAGCTAACGAAACGGCCGCGAGCACGCCATGAGCGTGGCATGCAAGTCATGTCCCTCATGACATGTCATGATTTCCATATTGGTACTTGTCATTTATGTTCGTCATACAGTGACGTCACTCAATCCCAAATTTGGTGTATATCAAGCTAACGAAATGGCCGCGAGCGTGCCATGAGCGTTGCATGCAAGTCATGGCGCTCATGACATGTCATGATTTCCATATTGCCCCTTGTCATTTATGTTCCTCATACAGTCATGTCAGTCAATACCAAATTTGGTGTATCTCAAGCTAACGAAACGGCCGCGAGCACGCCATGAGCGTGGCATGCAAGTCATGTCCCTCATGACAAGTCATGATTTCCATATTACCACTTGTCATTTTTGTTCGTCATACAGTCATGTCACTCAATACCAACTTTGGTGTATCTTAAGCTAACGAAACGGCCGCGAGTGCGCCATGAGCGTGGCATGCAAGTCATGTCGCTCATGACATGTCATGATTTCCATATTGCCACTTGTCATTTATGTTCCTCATACAGTCATGTCACTCAATACCAAATTTGGTGTATCTCAAGCTAACGAAACGGCCGCGAGCTCGCCATGAGCGTGGCATGTAAATCAAATCATGTTGTTCATGACATGCACGTCCTTATTTGCATATTACCATCTGCCATTTATGTTCGTCATACAGTCACGTCACTCAATCCCAAATTTGGTGTATATCAAGCTAACGAAACGGCCGCGAACGCCCCTGAGCGTGGCATGTAAATCATACTTTTCATGACAATTTAGTCATGATTTTCATGATATGACCAGCCATTTATGTTCGTCATACGGTCATGTTATGCCATACCAAATTTGGTATAAATCCCATTAACGATACGGCCAGGAGAGCACAAAGTCGTAGGCGGCTAGATAGATAGATAGATAGATAGATAGATAGATAGATAGATAGATAGATAGATAGATAGATAGATAGATAGATAGATAGATAGATAGATAGATAGATAGATAGATAGATAGATACGCTCAAACTCGCCGAAGTTCGCTAAGAAATGCTTCGCATTTAATATATAGTGTCGGATAATCCCGAGGCGAAATAAAGTGAGCAATATAAAACTCCCATTGCTCTACATATATCAAACGAATTTAACATTGCCGACAGCAGTTTATACATAGCTAAAGAAATCTAAATAATCGCTCCTAGACAAATTTTTTAGAGACCAGCGGCCTTACTAAATACATGTAACTGCAACTTTCGTGCTCGTCTATTTCAAGTCCAACACATGTGGCACTTTTCAACGTCGGTCTTCAAAGGCGCAGTCAGGATACTGCACTTCACATATTCAAATAGAAATCTCCACCAATGCGCCAATATAACTGACTTTCTTGCACAGGATATCGCATCGAAAGGGACAGTACTTAGGCTGAACATTTTGACAGAGTTGCCTGTATGGTTAGGTAATTAATTGACATTGACAATGCTCCAACCAAAAAAGATGGGTTTATTCCCGACGTTTCGGAAACAACTCGGTTCCTTCCTCGGGTGGAAGTGACAGCGGAGGTGTCGTGGTGCAACTTCTTTGACGGCCCAGCTGGGCAGAAGAAGGGAAGGCGTGTCTTCTTGCGTGGTGCGAGTGTTAAGGGGATTTTGGTTGCTGCGGTTGCGTGGGGTTGACGGGCTGGGGGGCGGCCGGGGACCGTTGAGTTCTCGGTTTAATGAGTGCTGATTCAATATTGCAGTGTGAGCGGAAAATAATGTTGAACGATACACATTTGCATCTCAGTAAACTCCGCGGTTCACAGTCAGGCGAACATATTTCTGTATATTTTGTCCTCTGTCTTTCTATCTTTTGCTTTCTTTCTTGCCTTTCGTTCTCTATATTTTTCTCTTTCTCTATCTTTATATTTTTTTTCGCTATCTCTCTCTGTCTCTCTGTGTACGTTCGCACGCCTTCCATCTTTTTTTTTCTTTTTTTTTCTTTTTCTCAGTCCCTCTATACTCGTTTTGCCCCTCCTTCTTTCCCTCCTCCTCATCATCACTTCTCCTTCCTACCCCCCTTATATACAAGACTATACAAGAGAGAGAAGAAATATTAGAGAGGAAAGGCAGGGAGGTTAACCCGGTCCAGGATGACCGGTTTTGCTACCCTACACGTGGGAACGGGATGGGGGGAAGTTGAAAGAGGGAGAGGAAAGAGTGTAAGGAGAAAGAAAGATAGCACAACACAACACACAAACACACACGCAGTCGGTCACAATCCATCACTCTGGCGGGGTACACGAGATCACTGTCACAGTCGTTTGTCCAAGTTCCGTTTTTCTCAGAAACCGCAGTAGTTCTTTGGTCGCCTTCATCTGCAATGTCCTCTGTCGACGACATGCAAGAATATATTGAACAGTTATTTGTCCATTGTCCAGGTGCGCTAGAACGGATGCCAGTGATTGTCTCTGAACATTATAGACAGGACAGTCACACAGAATGTGGCGTAGTGTCTCCTCGCAACGACAGGCATCGCAGAGAGCGTTGTCGGTCATTCCAATGCGGAAGGAATACGATTTCGTGAATGTCCACACCTAACCATAAACGATAAAGCAGTGTGGCCTCTCTTCGGCAGAGTCCAGTTGGCATATAGAGGTGCAGTACTATACAAGGATATGCTATACACTTCTAGCGTGCGCGCATGTTCCAGAAAAACGCATATCCAACAATTTCCACAAAATCCTACTTCATTAGTATATGGTCACTCAGCTAAGAGATGTATTCGAGCAAATGGAAGGTCAGCCAGAATGGTATATTGCATTAGTGAGGTGTTAATCCTTACAACCGTTCTAGTGTATAATGGGAAATGGCGGTTCTTTGATGCATTCGCTCAATTATTCAGTACTATGTGTTCGTCGTTGGGTCGCGATACGAGCGAAATGAACATATTAGTTATCTGACTGTATTGAATTGCTTCAAAGTGCCATGCCTATGTCGAATAAAGACCACGAAATAAAAAAAAAACTAGATAGCCGAGTGGTCACGACGCTCGCCTTCAGATGGTGGATAGGCGGTGTCGAATCTCGCCTCGCCGAAAGCATTTTGTAGCCAAGAATTTATCGCTTTCTCTATATCCCTTCCTTTTCGCTCTCTCTGTACTCGTTCTCTCGCCCCATCATAGTTATTGCATCCCGCGCCGGACAAATCAGCGCCCGTGTTCTGAGAAAGAAGCAGAAGAGGATGGCGATGACGAAGAGAGTGTGTACCGGTTCACGACGATAATTTTTTTTTCTACGACACATGGAAACCTCGAGCATAACATCTCCGCTGAAAAAAAATGAACTGTTCCTCTCGCACGAGGTCAGTGTCGGCGTCTTTCGATTTCCTGCGCCCCCCGGCGGGCGCCTTGAAGTAAAAACCAGGATTCATCGTAGTCACATGATGGGCGAGCGCTACATTTTGCGCGCCTCACACGTCGCCCATCAGCTCTGTTCTGCATGATGTACTGCATGCTTGCGCCTGTTGAAAGCAGTCGAACGTTCACAGAAGGAACGCCGTTCCCTCTACCGTTCCTGCTTAAACGTAACGAGTTACCGTTACAGTTCCACCGATTCTGAATGGAACGGTGGCGTTCCTCCGTTCCTGCCAAAAGGAACTAGTTCCTGGAACGTCGTTCCTTGCAACGCCGTTCCCTACAACACTGTTTTTTAAATGCAAGCTGTAACCGAATAATTGGCAAGATAAAAGGCAAGATGTAGCCAAATGATACTGGTACGTTAACTACTCACTTTTACAATGTGCAATTTAGACCTGCGATAATAATTAATCATTTCAGTATTCTTGCTAACGGAGTGTCCCCCGCTGCACTCTCTTGACTTTGCGACCCTCGCCTGCCTACCACTATTAATGAAATCATAAATAAAATGTCCAGATTGTTAAATGGTTAGAAAAGAATTGCTTACTTCTCCGGAGTCAATTTCGTGAAGCCGCTGAGTGAGCGATGGCGTAGTTTCCTTATTAGCAATCAATAAACAGCACCGACGCAGACCATGCGCGTCCCTGGTGGTTAGGTAATTTGAAGTACGCGTCCCATCAAGACGTTGTATGCAGCTGCGGACGCTACCGTAAAATCGGAGGTCACGTTAGGGTGCCCAGCCTTCCAGGCCATGGTCACATCCAGCTTGCTGTAACGGTGCGTTTTTTCACCTATTCCATACAACATACGGCTCTTTAGGACTATTTAAACATTGCATCTGGTCATCTAGCCAAGCCGTTACTTACAGAAAATGGCCAAGTTCCGTGTTAACAATGATTAAAGATGTACTTTATGCTATGAGCTATGAAAGAAATGAAACTAAATACAAGTTATTTAGATATTCCGGATAACCTACGCCTAGACAAACGTATCTGTGATGCCATACCTATCGGGCATTAGGAAGTTCATTCAGCAGCGCTAATTAGACTGTTGATTCGCGACGTAGCATTATCTTTGGAATCATAAACAACGTTTTACGCGAACACGTGACCAACAGTGTTCGAACCAAAGTGTATAGATTTTTTTTTCCTTTTTGCATGTACATCGTTTATTTATATCACGGCAAACTATGAAACATCTTTGTCGTGTATAGCATGGAATTATTTATATGAAGTTGAGTATCAGGTGTTGATGGTAGCATCTGCTTTTGTTCCTATTTTCGTGAGCTTATAACTTACACATTTTGCAACCTCCAGTCTGTGTAGTTTGGCAAGTCAGATAATGCTGATTCCTCATCTACTTAAAAGAGGTGGGAGATGCGTCCAGTTGCCTAGAGGGAGTTTTTTTAAATCTCAGCGCATTCCGAAAGACCACAATAAAGTATATCAATCCGTCCGTCCGTCCGTCCTATTCTGATGTTCTCTAATGCACGTGAAATACATTGCTAGTTCTACTTTTTAACGTAAAAACGTTGTGGAAAACGTATTTCAGAAACGTAATTCTGCATACCTACTCCTCTACATCCATGCGCTCTCCCTACTGCGTTTATTAGATGCTATAATATTTTATTTCCGTTGTCCTTTGAGAAAGTCGTTACCCTTTCCTATTTTTATTTAGATTCGTATAACTATAATAGCATCTCACTTTCAGCAATATTCAGCCGAACATGCTCACATATCCCACTGAAATATTTCTCAATCGTCGCGCTGCTATGTTAATTTGATTTGCGTTCACTGAAATGTCTTTGTGCTAAAAGGAAGTTATTATAAATGTTCATTAAGCACATGAGTATCCACGCCATTTCGCTTTTTCATAGCTTCCCCATTTATGTGCGTGTGTGTGAGACAGGCGGCAGTGTAAAAAAGCGGATGGAACGCGGCAGCTAATGCATGCTGCACGTGACGACATCCAATGCGTTTCGCTCCGCTGAGGCGTGTAGCAGGATATTACGTCAGGCCCAAAGAGAGCCGTCAGTCAGTGCCGTAGCACACGGCCGGCGATCAGAATGCCAGCAATGGAAATTTGGCGTTCCTCGGCGCGAGTTTATCAACCAAGCGTTCCCAGCGTTGAGCAACCGAAGACATATTAATGTAACGTGGGATATTCCTCGAACTGCGGATCTCCTGGTGTGAAGCAAGTGCGGAGCTCAGCCTTGCAGCGGTAAACGTCGACAGAGATCTTTTCACTAAAGAAAAGGACTTTACGATGGCGATAATTGAGGTGAACGGCTAATTGGGCTAGTTGGTACTTGTTCATTTTGACAGGATATGGCGCGTACTGTAACACGGACACTAGAAGACACTTTCTGCAGGATGGTTTGGCAAACGGGTATGATTACGCTGTTGGGATAGCCAGCAGCTTTTAGTCTTTCAATCTGGTTAGTTAGACTGACCTCAGCCTTGTGCTCACATGACTTGTGAAGGACGCCCTGAATACACGTTGTGGCAATTCCTTCCTGCCTTTCCTTCCTTTTCCTCTTCCTTCCTTCCTTGAATGACCACTGTCAAAAGGAAGGACATTCCTAGCGCTCCTTGCCTGCAAAAGTAAACGGTAAAAAAAGAGGACCAAAAGAAAAACAAAATGATCAAAGACCATTGCAGGTTACACCGTAAGTACATATGGTGTTTCACAATTTGAAGAAAATAGCGACCAGATACGATATCAAGTTGTTGTTTCCCATTCCTTGCAAGCTTTCAAAAGTTTGTGTCCTAAATAGCAACAAGACTATTGGACCACGCGTCATTCGTCACGAGCACAGGTTTACTGAATCCCAATCAGATTTCGTCTATGAAATACCGTTGGCCTGTAGAAATTTATACATATGGCAAACAGGGCAAAGCTTTAAATACCGAGCGAGACAGCATGCGTACAACGTAATAAATGGGTATGGTAGCTACATGGCTGTAGATTGCAAGGACTGCAAGTGCAGTCCTCTATTGTAGTCCTCTATTTCACAAGATGAGGTATTTGAAGAAAGCAAGAACGAAGAATGAAAGAGAGGTTATAGAAGCGTCTTTTTTGTCAGGAAGGCCGCGGATCGATGCATCAGTACACCATCCCTTCGCCTATCTGATATAGAGTATTCATTTCTGAGTTAACAATGTTATAACTAATCACACACGTGTTATCGCACATGCGCACGGATCTTGTACCCTGTATAAAAGCGGCCGGAGCACCTTCAATAAATTCAGTTGAAGGTCAGCGCTCTTTCCTGTCTCTGTTGTTTCTTCCTGCTGTTGTTGCGCTGTACCTACAAAATTCACCATCCTTGTCGAAGTGGGAAATTCCCTTTCGCCTCTAGCGAAACTTATCATTACCGCGTTGTTAGTTCAAAGTAAGTACTGACCCCTAAACTTCGGAGTTTCTCAAAAAATTCATAGATGTTTGTACGTGCACGTACAAACATACATGCACCGAATCAGCGTGTACAGAGCCGTACCGAAAGCACGAAATCAGCTGTGTGTCTCATCCGTGTACTGATTAATTCGGCGACACTGATTCGTAACGCTGTCACGTTGAAATGAGTCGCGTGCAGCTGAGTGAGCGCTCTCAATTTCCGCGTCTGGGGACATTGACCTTGCATATAGCCGTCATGTGGTCGGTTAGAAAGAAGACGCGTCGTTAAGCTCTCGCTATGCAGGGGGCAAACATTTGCGGAAAGAAAAACACGACGATTTTCGCGTTGTTGTTTTTGTTGCGCATTTCGCGTTGCTTTGGTGACGGCGCGAAAGGATGATAGGTTCCAGAAAGCGGCGTCACCTTGGTACGTTCGTTGACTCAGGCTGCCTGCCTACATTAAATTCCGCCGTACTCTTTTACCTTCGAAAGTGGGAGAATAATCAAGTTGCTCTGAAACTGCATTGCGTTATCGTAAATCTTCTTTTACGAGTGCTGCCAAACTATAAAAAAAATAACTATGAGCTCTCATATGGTGTTGTGCATAACAGAGCGCCTGTGATAGCTTTCGGCAGAAAGATATTATTTCTTAAGTATCACAATAAAGATTTCAAGCATAGTATCTCGTGCGAATAGTGCAGCTCCATCGGATCCGGTTGCTCTCTCATAAGCACTTGTAAAACTCTAACAGGACAAACTGTTGGACGAGTCATTTCATCATGTTTAATGAATTATGAGAGGGCAATAAAGACGCAAGAAAAGTGCAGGATAGCGTTGGACATGCAGCGTCTTCGCGGGATGTGCTGAATGAGCGATTTCTGCAGCATTTTAAGACAACTTTCAGGGGTTAAGTGATCGCCTGTAGATACGGGCTCAGCTCTTCTTTCCCTCTCCCACCTTTAACTTCGCTCCCCTCCACAGGTGCCGGGAAGCAAACCGGACATAGTCTAGGTCACCCTCCCCCCAGCCACTTCTTTTTCCTGCATTTTCTCGCTCTCGCTTCTCCTAATAGCCCACTGGAAACTCTTTGAGGTGTTTACTGCAAGTATTACAGTACATGCATTGTGACCTGAAAAGTACGTTATGAAGAATATGCAGTTTGACACGTGGTACAGATCCACGCAACAGCAAACCTTGCGTTTACATAGCTTCACACATGAGTCTTCGCGTGAAAGAAGGCTTTTCTCGATACTGCTGCTGCTGCTGCTGATTACGATGATAAATCGTGGCAGAGCGTCTTGCATTCCATTGCATATTTCACAAGGTATGTCACCCGAAGCTGCGAATCTGTGCACCTATCCAGTTGTACACGTTGTTCATGTTGGTACTGATGATGGTGATGAATTACTTCTGAGACCTGGAGCGTGGCTTTTAAAATACCCGCTTACGATGCAATTTGCATGGCGTGACACTTGATGCAACACTGTGCATCTGTCACGTTGCTGCACACGTGAGTCGTCGCGCGAAGGATGCTTCTATAGGTTCTTTTTCGTAGACGTTTAAAGGACTGGCATGGCGTCGTAATAAAATGGTTAACTACCACGCAGCGTGCCCGGATTCAATCACAAGGGAGCTGGGATATTTTCTTCTCATTATGCGCAATGGCTGTGACACTCGCCGGTGACGGCGGCGGATGGCGTCGCCACCAAAATCGCTTATCGGAATGAGCCTATAAAACTATATGTTGTAAAAAAATTTGGCAGATCTCAAGTACCAGGGGAATCGTTGTCATGCGAAGCATACAGAGGCAAGGTGACTGGGTTGTAATATTTTTATTGAGCGAAACGTTACGGAATGACGCTAAAGAGATGTACAAATGTTGTACGCACAGACATATGTTGAACAGTCACATATGTGTCATATAACCAGTTTACAGTTGCGTAAGGATGCTAACAGAAACATGGGCATTACCAACACTAGAAGCGGTAAGCTGATATGTAGCACTTGTGCTTACGAGGATGGTAGACATGGATAGTGCTTCGTGGACCAACTACAGTGGATGGTGCGTAAGTATATAATTGACGTTAACCAGACATGACGCCTACCTCATAGGAGCACGTATGTAATGTTTATAAAATTAGGTAGCCAGCACTGCAACCACAATTGATGTTTCACGAACATTACACCTGCATAGGGTATTTTTTCAGAGCAGTTCCGAGACCTGGCGTGGCTCCTTGGTAGAATACCTGATTGTCACGCAGATTGCTTGGGTTCTATTCCTGCTGGCACCCTGATATTTTTATTAGCATTCGTCGGGTCAACGCTGCCGACGTCAGTTTTTCTAAAAGCTCTCGCATTTCAATTACTAATGTCAATTGTGAAACACATGTGGTATATACTCGCATACCGTGGCCCATGGTGTACGGGTATGTGCCACTAGTATCTGCAGGCAAGGGTTTGACGACGTGCGCGAGAAGATTTTCACGTTATTCATGTCATGACCAGCCAGACGTATTCGTCAATACCTCTTACCCTCCCATACAAATTTTGGTACACTCCAACTTAAGGGGGCGATCGCGAGAGCACCCAGACGTAGGCGGATAGATAGATAGATAGATAGATAGATAGATAGATAGATAGATAGATAGATAGATAGATAGATAGATAGATAGATAGATAGATAGATAGATAGATAGATAGATAGATAGATAGATAGATAGATACGTAATAGGCACGCAAAAGTGCTTACAGTACGCAAAGAAATGCTTCGCATTTAAAAGAAGTGTAACGAAGAAGTACTCTGGTACAAGTGATAATATACTTTCTTTCGGTGCTTCGGATCTGGACTTCAGCCACGAGGACGCTTTTGATGCCGTTTGCAATTACATTCATGAAACGAAACGAATGCGAATTTAAAATCATTACTTCTGTACCTATTATAACTGCAGTAATCAATTAAAAAAAAGCTTATTTTATTTTATTGCATTTGTTATTTCAATTACCTATTTATTCTTAACTTTCACTTCAATTTATATACAAAAGAAATATAGTGTCTGATCTGAATCGATGAAAAACAATTATTCCACACTTTCTGATTATATACGGGGTTCTTTTGGTTGTGAGCACAACATCAAAATTCATAAAATTGAAAAGTCTAAATTCTTCATTTGGTGATCTCTTGGCCGATCCCCCGGAGTGGGTATGAGCCGTATCAAAGGAAACAACAACAACAACAACAACAACAACAGAGGCAGCAACATCAAGCTTGCAGCAGAGGCTCGAGCTAGTGAACTGTGCCCGGTGCATTGCTACCAGCGCTACGCTCAATAAATCTCCTTTATATTTGGTGGCAAGAGATGGCAAGAGATGGCAAACGCGTGAGGGGGAGACAGAAAATTAGGTGGGTAGATGAGATTAAGAAGTTTGCAGGTATAACGTGGCAGCAGAAAGCACAGGACCGGGTTGATTGGCGAAACATGGGAGAGGCCTTTGCCCTGCAGTGGGCGTAGACAGGCTGATGATGATGATATTTGGTGGAGCCCTGCTGGGTACCGTTTCCTCAAGCTTTCCTCTACCATTCTGGATCTCCGTTCTCGGCGGCTACCTTCTGCTATGGCCGACGCCGACCAGCAGACGCTTCCATCGGCACCTGCCACCTGCCCTGGTAGTGTTCCCCAGCGGCAGCCTCCAATCTCCAGCGGAACAGACGACAGCGACGTCGAAGATTGGCTCTCGACATACGAACGGGTGAGCGCTCTGAACAAATAGACGGACGCGGACAAGTTAACACACGTGTCGTTCTACCTCGCGGGTGTGGCCAGCCTTTGGTTCAGGAACCTCGAGGGAGACGTCAGAACGTGGCCGCTGTTCAAAACGTCAATTACGGCAGTATTCGACCGACCCGCCGTCCGAAAACTCCGAGCTGAGCAGCGTTTGCGCACACGTGCACAAGACACGGGTGAAACGTTCACAAGCTATATTGAAGACGTTGTCGACCTGTGCAGACGCGGGAACGCTGCAATGACGGAAACTGAAAAGATCAAGCACATCATGAAAGGGATTTATGATGACGCTTTTCAAATGCTCTTGGCGAAAAGTCCGTCCACTGTTAACGACGTTATTAGCTTATGCCAGAGCTACGATTAATTGCGGAAGCAGCGAGCTCTGACAAGACGTCCTCCAGCACACGTCTTGGCGTCACTGTCCAGTCTGACCGACGGCCATGACCAAGTGTCGCTAATAGCCGAAATCAAAGCCTTTGTTCGCGAAGAAGTCGCACGACAGCTCTTCCTGGTGTCCTTCACCCAGGAAACTACCACAACTCTGCCATCGTCCCTCCGTAGCGTCATTCAAGGAGAGGTCGCTGAGGCGCTGCCAGCTGCTCGCGAGCAAAATCTGGTGGCTGCTCCACTCACACACGCTGCGGTTGCTGCCATGCCCACTCGCAAAGCACCCACACCACCTTTTCTGCATCCTGTGAGCTATGCCCCACCTCCAGTCCACTGGGCCAGCACTGCCACCGCCACCGCCAACCCGTGGCGCACGCTCGACAATCGACCGATATGCTTCGCATGTCGATACCCCGGACACGTCGCAAGGTATTGCCGCCGCCGGGTGCAACCCACCGAGGACAACCGCCGAGAGCCGTACTTTCCGTTTGACCCAAGCGCGCATTACGCTCCTTCCACCGCAGCGCAAGCTCGCTAACAGGCTGATCGCCGCCCTCGATTCGATCATCTCCGCTCGCCCTCCCCGCGTCGCCGATCACTTTCGCCGATGCGTCGACGACCCGCATCTAGCGAAGAGGGAAACTAGACGACGCAGTTCCTGAGGCAAGAACTGCGCAAGTTTCGGTTTGCCCAAGTCCTCACTATTCACCTGACAACGTTATCGATGTGTTCGTCGAAGGTGTCGCTACAGTCGCTGTTGTGGATACTGGGGCTGCTGTTTCTGTTATCGATGCTGGATTTTGCCGCTCAATTCGTAAAGTCACGACGCCTCTGTCCGGATTGTCGCTCCGTACAGCCAGTTCTCAGCCCATTCAACCGACCGCAGTCTGTACAGCCCATGTGACCATTCAGAACGTTCTGTACACGATAGAGTTAATCGTTCTTTCATCGTGCTCCCATGCCGTAATCTTAGGATGGGATTTTCTGTCGCGTCACAACGCCGTAATCGATTGTGCTTCGGCTGAGGTTGAATTCTGCGCACTCGATGACCCAGCCCCCGTCGACACCAAATATGCCGCTAAACTTGTTGTGAACGCCGACACCTACATCGCTCCGTGCTCTTCTACATTCGTACCAGTGTTGTGCAACGCCGTATCCGACGGGACAGTATTTTTCACGCCATCTGACATCTTCGTTGCCCGAAGAGCCCTTCCGTTGCCTTTTGCTGCTCTTGACCTTGTCCAAGGTTCCACCACAATGCCCATTTATAATCATCATGCATCACCGCTATCACTGCTTTCCCGCGAGTGCCTTGGCCATGTCGAGACGGTCAACTCCACACGGATTATATCCGTCCCCGATGAGGAGTCTTCCACGACCGTCTGTCAACTGAGTGTCCTCTACAGATATATTTCGGCCATTCATCGCCGCAGATTTGACACCTTCGCAGCAATCACAGCTCCTCACCATCCTTCAGCGCTACCGCCCCTCTTTCGACGTTGCACAAACATCTCTAGGCCGTGCCTTAACAGTCGAACACCACATTGACACTGGCTCCCACTCACCGCTGCGGCAACGTCCATATCGCGTGTCCGCTACAGAACGCCGCGTCATTGCTGACCAAGTCGACGACATGCTCCGCCGAGGCGTTATTACACCTTCACAGAACCCATGGGCGTCTCCGGCGGTACTCGTCACAAAGAAAGACGGCTCCATCCGCTTCTGTGTCGATTTCCGGCTGTTGAACAAGATCACGCTGAAGGATGTTTATCCACTGCCGCGCATTGACGATGCTCTCGACTGTGTACAGGGTGCCGAGTTCTTTTCTTCGTTAGACTTGCGGTCAGGCTACTGGCAGGTGCCCATGGCGGAGGACGATCGCCCCAAAAGCGCTTTTGTCACGCCAGACGGCTTATATGAATTCACCGTCATGCCTTTCGGACTTTGCAACGCGCCTGCTACGTTCGAAAGAATGGTGGACAACGTTCTGCGTGGCCTTAAATGGAAGATCTGCCTCTGCTACCTCGATGATATCGTAGTCTTCACCCCTGACTTTGCAACACACTTACGTCGCCTTGAGCACATCCTTGCTTGCTTGACTAACGCCGGTTTGCAATTAAACCTTAAAAAGTGTCGATTTGTCATGCGTAAACTGACCATTTTAGGCCACGTTGTGTCCAAGGACGGCGTTCTCCCGGATCCCGAGAAATTGCGCGCTGTCACGGCGTTTCCGAAACCTACTACCATCAAAGAACTGCGCAGTTTCGTAGGCTTATGTTCTTATTTCCGGCGATTCGTTCAAAACTTTGCGTCCATTATATCACCTCTCACGCAACTCCTCGGCGGCAGTAAAGATCTATCATCGTGGTCCCCTGCCTGCGACGAGGCTTTCACCACCTTGCGACGACTTCTCACGACGCCACCCATTCTTCGCCATTTTGATCCGCAAGCTTCAACTGAAATCCATACCGACGCCAGCGGTGTAGGCCTGGGTGCTGTGCTCGCACAGCGTCAACCTGGCCACACAGAATACGTCGTGGCGTACACCAGTCGCGCACTCACCAAAACAGAGAGTAACTACAGCGTCACAGAAAAGGAGTGTTTGGCCATTGTGTGGGCGCTTAGCAAGTTTCGCCCATATTTGTATGGCCGTTCTTTTGACGTCGTGACCGACCACCACGCTCTGTGTTGGCTTTCGACGTTAAAGGACCCATCTGGCCGCCTTGCTCGCTGGGCGTTGAAAATCCAAGATTACGACATACGCGTGGTTTATCGTTCAGGACGGAAGCATGCTGACGCTGACGCGCTTTCCCGTTCCCCTCTCTCTCTGACAGCCACTGCTGACTCCGCATATGAACCCACATTGTCATCTCTTGACTTTGGCAACATTGCTGTGGAACAACGCAATGACCCGTGGACTGCGTCTCTCCTGGACCTTCTTTGCGACACCTCTAAGGTCCCAAAGTCGCGAATGCTCCGGCGCCAACTTCCACACTTTTCGGTTCGTGACACGCTGCTCTATCGGCGCAATTATACACCAGAGGGACGCAAATGGTTGCTCGTTGCGAGCCTTGAGGTCGAAGATCTGTTCTTCTTTCCACGCTGACCCACAATGCGGCCATGCGGGAGTCTTCAAGACTTACGAAAGACTTCGACACCGTTACTACTGGCGTGGCATGTATACTTTCGTCCGCAACTTCGTCCGCTCTTGCCGCGAATGTCAGCGCCGAAAATCTCCACCGCACATCTCCGCCGGTGAACTACAGCCCTTGCCATGCCCTCCCCGACCTTTCGACCGGGTCGGTATAGACCTTTATGGGCCGCTTCCATTGACTCCTGCAGGCAACTGGTGGATATTAGTAGCAGTCGACCACCTAACACGCTATGCCGAGACAGCTGCTCTTCAAAGTGCTACAGCACAGGACGTCGCCACTTTCATACTGCGCCGTTTTGTGCTGCGTCATGGAGGCCCTCGAGAACTCCTCAGTGACCGAGGCCGCGCCTTCTTATCAGAGGTCGTTGAAAAATTGCTCGATGAATGTTCTATTGTACATCGCACATGCACATGAGTCAGCACAGACGCTTGTAGGAGCATTATAAAATGAGCAGCATCTGTGAGTCAGCGTTCACACCCGACATTTAGTCTGTATCATGAATGTGGCGGCTTTCGTATTCATCATCTTTCAAGGTGTTCGCGTGACGTTACAACGCATTTGCTGTGTGTTTTCGAACTCTTCAATGTCCTCCTACGCGTATCGAATTCCTAAAACTTTTTGGTCTTGAGAAGCGGCGTCACGCCGCTCCCTGGTGTCACTTAGGCTTTGTGCACGGGTCTGGACATCATCGTGCTTTCGGAGCACTTGCTCTGAAGAAGAGCCTCACAATATGGTACGTGACGCAACTAGAACAGCACCATCATCTGTCGTTGTTAGGATAAACGGTTCGCCGTTGTTCGGGCTTGCTTGCTTGCTTGACCCTTTATTGTGGCTCTTACCCACTAAGGGGGATTGGCCAAGAAGCCGGCGGTTAAAGGGACCCTGAAACAGTTTTGACGATTTTTTACAAACACATTGAGCCAGTAGACCAAGTCCTAAGGCTCATTTACAGACTAATTTAAGCTCTCTGCGTACACTGTGTAATTGATTACAACGCTATAAAGCTGTGAATCGCTGCAGATCACTGCGGCTCAGCCCAACGCGTTTTCAACCGCCCCTCCCCAGTATGACACGCAGTCTGCGCACGATCTGATTGGCTGCGGTGTGCGCGCACGAAAAATTGGCTGGTAGGGTGGCGGCACCTGTCGGAGCAGATATCAACCCCTCCGCGATGTCTCTGTTGCCAGACGGCGTGCGTGCTGCCGGGCGCACTGGGGCTATGGTCTCCGAGATGCACGCAACCTGTCGGCGTGCAGTCTCAGAGGTCATCACCGGGCGAAGCTCAAATCATCGAGTGGGCTCACATGAGCTCTGCGATCGCCAGCGATGCCAGCGTGTATCATGAGTTGAGGAGGCAAGGCAGGGGTAAGAAGGAGGGTATGATATAATTGGCCGTAGCCGCCTTGGTACACGGCGTGCAGCGAAATTTGTGGTGCCAATGGTTCGATGATGCTGTAGCCTAAACGCTGACAAAGGTTCACATAACCGTTTCAGGGTCCCTTTAATCTAAGTGCAAAAATTAAGTGATATGCAGGGGAAAAGGAAAAATTATTTTTTATTAGGATATGGTAATTTTTGATACAAAGAAAAATGAAATAATAATAAAAAAAAGAAATAAATTGATAGAATTTTTGGAATGACTTAAAATTATTCATATTACATGATCCTTTGGTAAGTTAAATGAATGCTGCGTAATATAAGAATGCTGAGTTTAAGCTTGGTTTGGGAAGAGAGCTCATTACCTAGCAAGGTAATCGCCTTGTGTCACCCAGGAATTCGCATAGGGCCCCGCAGACGTTCCTGTCGCTAAATTCCAATGAAGCAGCCCCAAAGGACAGAATATTTGGAGTACTAAGTGGAATTCCTAATTTTTTTGAATAAAATTTCAAAGCACTTTTTCCTTTGATTTTTGAAACGGGAACATGTTAGAAGGAAATGGTCGATATTTTCGGGTTCGCTACAGTTAGAGCACAAAAAGGATGGCACCAGACCAGACCGGTTTAAGTAGAAGTTAAGCGGCGGTATACGGCATCGTAATTTAGCTATGGAAACTTCCAATTTACGCGTTGGACACCATTTATTATTCCATGCGAAGTGCAAGTGCGAGAATTCTGGATTCGGTATAGTAATCTTTAATGAGTCCTCAAAAAGAGACAATTTCCTGAACCTCGCCGCTGTCATATAAGCTGTAAGAGGCATGACCGATAAAATCAGACCATCAAGGGATGCTCGCGGGGGTGAATCAGCCATCTCATTTATAAATATACCACGATGATCTGGCGCCCATATCGATCGCATTAGATGAATGTTTGCAGGGATTAATGATTTAAATGTATGTAGTACAACTGATCCTGACGACGATGACAGGGATGTACACACGGATAACGAGTCAGTTACTATCACAGCTGTCGAATGATCTGGTGGGAGTTTTCGAAGAGCTAGAGTAATAGCCGTTAATTCCGCTTCAAATATGGGTGTGTAATCTGGGAGGCGTAATGAATATGACCAGGATAACGGCTGAGAAAAAATACCCACACCTGCTTTCTCATCACTCATAGATGCATCCGTTGCAATTACAGCATTAATTCCTAATTGAGACAGATGCTCTTCTAATAAGCCAATCAAATATTTTGAGGGCAAATGTTTAGCATTCGTTGGAAAGATGTCATCGAGTTCTATTTGCACATTGCCGGTGGGTTTATCTGATGTAATGATCTCGAATATATCAACATTTAAAGCGTGTAGTAGGGTTTGAACGAACAGCACTTGAGGCTCATATACACGGGACCAATGCTCATTGAAAAAGCACTGGACTAGGCAAAAAATACGAACTGCTGCCTTCTTAAAGTGGATTCACAAAATTTTAAGTAGGTTTTAACTGTTAGAATAGGGAATCTGCAAGCGAGAGTGGGTATCCAAGCTTCTTGATACAAAACGTTGTTAGCTGTAAATTTTGGCACACCTAGACAGCTGCGAAGAGCTTCCCGCTCTAAAAGAATCAAGGGGTTTATCTTGTATGCTGGTCCACCAGAGAATAGTACGCAACCAAATTCAAGTATCGGGCGAACATACATGCGGTAAATCATGATCAGCGTATCTCTGCGTAGACCGGAACGAAGCCGGCCAAGTCTACTTAACATCCCAACAGCGCGTGTAGCCTTAATTTTGAGATGTTCAATGTGATTACGCCAGCTCAGTTTTTCATCATATAGTACACCCAGATATTTAATACAGTCAACTTGGGGAATTTTTTCTTGATGGCATTGAATAGAAATGTTAACTGGCACATCCAAAGGAAAAACTATTATGGAACTTTTAGCAACGTTTAGTTTCATATGAATATCATGAAACCAGGTTTCCAATGTTGCTAAATATGACTGTAAAGTTGAATGTAGTACTAAATGTATATCACAGTCAGACGCGGAAAACGCAATGTCGTCTGCATATACATATACTTGTACCTCATCGGCCATTGGTATTGAACTTAACAAAATGTTAAATAAAACTGGTGAGAGAACAGAGCCCTGGAACACCTCTCGTTTGGCTATACTTAGACGTGGAAACACCTCGTTGGGAGCAATAAAACTTTATATCTTTTAAAAATTCATATATCCAATTTGTTATATACTGCGGGAAATTTAAGTCTTTTAGGGCATTGATGAGAATAACATGTTCAACACTATCATATGCATTGGCTAAATCAAGGGTTACTAAAGCCGCATATTGTCGTCTGCGCCGAGCAAGCTTAATACGAGCCTCTAAATCGACATGCGCACACCATATCGAGCACCCGGGTCTAAATCCAATCTGGCACGAGCTGAGAATTGCATTATCTGTTATTAACTTCATAATTCTCATGTATAGTATTCTTTCTATTAATTTAATTACATGTGACGTTAAAGCGATCGGTATAATGTTGTCCACCTGCATACCTACTCCCCGTTTTTTAAGGAGCGGAACAATTTTTGCCAGTCTCCAGTCAGGAGGAACCCAACTATATCTGAGTGACGAAGTTGAGAAGATCTTCAGGAGAAATGTCGAATAATCTTTTTTAACATTCCATACGTAACGCCGTCTGGATCTGCAGCTGTGTTAGGGAGAATACGAACGACGTGCGCAAGTTCTTCCATATTTACTTCAACAAAATGGTTCACGTATAAAGGTTTTACCAACTTTATTTGTAGTTGGGATGTAAATCTCTTTTCTAAGCCTAATGTAATTTCTGCTAATGTATCTTCCAATTCCTTTGCGGAAAGAATAACTGAATCAATGTTTACGGGCGTTGCAATAGCCTTACGATTACGGAGAAATCTAAATACAGCTTTTTTATTACCACTTTTTGATAGAAAATTATATCGTTTTTTCTTTATAATCGTTTTTCGCTAATGATACTGTTCTTTTAGACATAGCTTTAGCATACAAATAATTGCTCCCATTAGTAGGGCTTTGGTTTATAAGGAGATTTTTCCATGCAGCTTTTCGGTGTCTATAATCTCTTGCACAGTCCGAATTCCACCAGGTAGAATGTCCTTTTGTTGAAGATACAGTGAACTGTGATTTTTATATTGTATGTTTTAACACTGAGCAAATATTCATAGCTTTAATATTTCTCTCCATACTGGTCAAGGAAGACAAAGCTGACTGTAAATTCTTCTTAAATTTAGAGTAGTGTACAAAATTTTGCACCTGATATTCTAACGTCACTAATGGGATGTTAATTTCAAATACAATTGGACGGTGATCACTACTTGTAGCGGTATCAAGAACAGCCCAAGACGAGATAGAAACGTTTGAGCTAGCAAATGCTAAATCTAAAACAGACCTCGAGTTGCATCGAACAAATGTGGCAACTTTGGAATTCAAACAAATAAAATTGTTCGCGTTAGTCCAGTCCCATTGCCGTTTTCCCGATAAGTCTGTGCGGAAACCCCACGACACATGATGAGAATTAAAGTCTCCCGCAAATAAGACATTGTTTTTACAGAAGCTCAGAGTCACATCGAGATCGCTTTCATCTTGTATACCAGCTGGAAAGTAGTTATGAACTACTGATAGTGGTGCGCAGCCAGGAAAGTTTATTTCCAATACCAAGACTTCATAATCAGGCGATATTGCTTTGTAAGCTATTTTCGCTTTCTGACAAAATTTCGATCAGATGAAAAAAATTAATCCTCCACCACGTGAGTTTCTGTCTAGTCGAAAACACTGATAGTTTTTTAAATAAAAGTTTTGATCAGCTGACAACCAAGTTTCTAGAAGCAGTAAAACGTCAGGAGATTGCTGAGAAATGAGGTATAGTAAATCTGTAGCTGCAGAGAGGATTGAACGGCAATTTCACTGGAGAACTCTAAGGCAGCCTATGGTGATGATAGGCAAGCAGCGGAAACTGCCTGATCCAAAATACTCTCTTTCAGTAGGTCAGACCTAGTCCCAGATTCCATTACACTCTTTTTTGTTTTTGGATTAGAAGAATGGTAACATTTGCTATTGGGTTATCTGGTGCGTTTGAGACTTCGAGCATCCATATCAACGCCTCGAGTGCTCATTGAGTCTGAATCAGATATATATTCTTGCTCAGTCGTTTGAGAATGCGAAGGTCCTGCTCCATTATGAGTGGGGGCATCTGTGTGATGTTTAGCAGGCTTATTGATTGAAGCGCTAGGAGTTTGGAAACACTTTGTTACTCTCTCAGATACACCAGACAACTGTGAAGCCATAATTTGATTAAGTGAATCGGACAGATTTATTAGAAATTTTTCTAGTACTTTTTCTACTGCCTTCTCTAGCATAGCTGTAATGGACTGGGAAAGTGATGCGTCCATACCAAGAGGCTGACGAGCTGTTACGCCGGCATATCCCTGAGTCCTGCTTTGAAATTCTGCCAGAGATCTACAAGAGCATCATCTCCTTTCAATGATTTCGATCACCTGAAGTTCTTTTGATCTCGCAGGGCAGTTAGGATCATCAGCAGAGTGATTTGCTTTACATAAACAACATGACTTATTGTCTGACGGGCACTCCGTAGTACTATGGTCGGCCCCGCATATCCTCCTGAGACCCGGCAATGGAATATTTGTCCAATATATTGGACATTGTAACACACCGCACCACGACTTTCAAAGCGCTTGCCTCCTCCGGGAAAGTGTTTTCTCGGCTGCTTGTGGGACCCGTGCTGCCATCTAGTGAATATGGTCAAAGTCGGTGTGTTTCCCGCCTCTCAGGAGCACTCGAAATATTGGGTTTGAGCGCGAACGGCTTTTACGGCTGCCGCCTAAGAAGTAAGGGAATTTAGATTCATTTTTGGATGTCTTAAAGCGTATTTAAGCATTGATTTGTGTTCGTAAGAGGTGGAAGCACACAAAGAAATTCATATTTGCGCAAAATATGCGGTAGTTTTTTTGCATGCGTTGCATATTTGACAATGTCCAATATAATGGACATTGGGTCTCAATGACTACAAAAACACTGCAGTAAGCTCGTGCGCTCTCTTGGCGCTCTACAGAGAGAAAAACGTTTTTCACTGCAGGACTTTGATTACGTTTAAACTTTACGTATTTTACTTTGTAGGTAATAGGCCCCGTGTGAATGATGCCACGGCTGAGAAAATTTTGGAGAATCTTGGTTCGGAAGAAGCAAATAAAATTAATTTGTGTTGAGATGTCTTTTTTCGGTCACTGGCCTCAACTACGCCATACTCTCTATTCCCCAAAAAAGTCCCCCTAGAGTCCCAATGTCCAATATAATGGACAACGTGCTGCGGCCAAGTAACATCATATATTGAAAAACTACGTGTCACTTTTCACCTTTGCACTCAGAAAAGGCAGTTCTGAAAGTTTAACAAAAATCTGTGACACTAAATTCACTCTGGGTCTCAGGAGGATATGCAACATCGAGTGTCCGAGCGACAATCATTGGCACTGTGTCTGTAAGGCCAGCATTTAGCGCATTGTAACGGACGAGGAGCGAGAGCTTCGACCCTATAGATAAGCGGCCATGCCTTGATCTCCGAAGGGCGAGTAGTCCCAGCAAATGTTGCAATCCCAGTTTCAGTAGGGACTTTCTGATTATTTACTTGTCTGGTACAGCGGTACACAGAAATTACACCTGCAGGAGAAAAAATGTCCAAGACTTCTGCTGGACTTAGACTTACGTCTACTCCGCGAACTAAACCTTTGCAGTAAGCTAAATGAGGTGGAATAAAACAGCTCACCGGATGTGAGGCAAAAGTAGTACATTTCCGTAGATCTTGAATACAAGCCTGGTCTGGTGAGCAGCAGAGGATCCCCCCGCGTCCAAACTGACGAACCTCGGTCATCAGTAGGGAATTGGGAGTGATCGCACGATGTTCTGTTTGAATTGCCTTGGGGTTCTTCATACGGATCAACCCTCCATTGGTCGGCACCAAAGCGACAGGGACGCTACGGTTTCCATCGCGGAGAAACAATTCCAAGGGTAGATCCTGAGGGGAAACAGAGGCCGACCAGAGGGAAGCCCTCTGGCCCGGAGAAGAGACAGACATGAAAGAAAGTGAAGTTACACTTAACAATGCGCTCAAAACAGTAACAAAACGAGAGATAAATCCAATAAAAGTAACCGCCGGCTACTTGACCGCAACCCTGAGGAACGTCACCACCAGGACCGGCAGGACACCACAGAGCTGCTTCCGAACCTACTGGGAGCCTTTCTTCTTCTCCACACCGGCCGCATCTCCACACCGGCCGCTTCTCCACACCGGCCGCACCCTTCCTTCATCGTGGGTTGATGGAATCATTATCCTGTTAGGAGTCAGATATATTTGGTACATTGTTTTGCAGGTGAAACACCGAGTGATCAATGTTAAACGTATGGTAGTGGTGTTAGAGGGGGGCGGTAGAGGGGGATGCTTATGGCTTCCGGTCATGTGCGAGCGACCGACCTTGCAGTGTCTCTGGTATCCGGCCATGCAGCCTGAGGTTGACAATACTGCAGTGAAAATGTGTGACCGAATAACAGAAAATAGAATTGCATTAAACGACCCTAAGAAGGCGATCCCACAGGCATTTAACGTCAGTGAAAGACAGGAATTTCACTACTTCCCGACCGTCTTATATCCAGCATAGAGCCATATCTGCAACGAATAACAGAAAATAGAATAGCATTACACGACCCTAAGAAGGTGATCCCACAGGCATTTAACGTCAGTGAAAGACAGGAATTTCACTACTTCCTGACCGTCTTATATCCAGCATAGAACCATATCTGCAACGAATAACAGAAAATAGAATAGCATTAAACGACCCTAAGAAGGCGATCCCACAGGCATTTAACGTCAGTGAAAGACAGGAATTTCACTACTTCCCGACCGTCTTATATCCAGCATAGAACCATATCTGCAACGAATAACAGAAAATAGAATAGCATTACACGACCCTAAGAAGGTGATCCCACAGGCATTTAACGTCAGTGAAAGACAGGAATTTCACTACTTCCTGACCGTCTTATATCCAGCATAGAACCATATCTGCAACGAATAACAGAAAATAGAATAGCATTAAACGACCCTAAGAAGGCGATCCCACAGGCATTTAACGTCAGTGAAAGACAGGAATTTCACTACTTCCCGACCGTCTTATATCCAGCATAGAGCCATATCTGCAACGAATAACAGAAAATAGAATAGCATTACACGACCCTAAGAAGGTGATCCCACAGGCATTTAACGTCAGTGAAAGACAGGAATTTCACTACTTCCTGACCGTCTTATATCCAGCATAGAACCATATCTGCAACGAATAACAGAAAATAGAATAGCATTAAACGACCCTAAGAAGGCGATCCCACAGGCATTTAACGTCAGTGAAAGACAGGAATTTCACTACTTCCCGACCGTCTTATATCCAGCATAGAACCATATCTGCAACGAATAACAGAAAATAAAATAGCATTAAACGACCCCAAGAAGGCGATCCCACAGGCATTTAACGTCAGTGAAAGACAGGAATTTCACTACTTCCCGACCGTCTTATATCCAGCATAGAACCATATCTGCAACGAATAACAGAAAATAGAATAGCATTAAACGACCCTAAGAAGGCGATCCCACAGGCATTTAACGTCAGTGAAAGACAGGAATTTCACTACTTCCCGACCGTCTTATATCCAGCATAGAACCATATCTGCAACGAATAACAGAAAATAGAATAGCATTAAACGACCCTAAGAAGGCGATCCCACAGGCATTTAACGTCAGTGAAAGACAGGAATTTCACTACTTCCCGACCGTCTTATATCCAGCATAGAACCATATCTGCAACGAATAACAGAAAATAAAATAGCATTAAACGACCCCAAGAAGGCGATCCCACAGGCATTTAACGTCAGTGAAAGACAGGAATTTCACTACTTCCCGACCGTCTTATATCCAGCATAGAACCATATCTGCAACGAATAACAGAAAATAGAATAGCATTAAACGACCCTAAGAAGGCGATCCCACAGGCATTTAACGTCAGTGAAAGACAGGAATTTCACTACTTCCCGACCGTCTTATATCCAGCATAGAACCATATCTGCAACGAATAACAGAAAATAGAATAGCATTAAACGACCCTAAGAAGGCGATCCCACAGGCATTTAACGTCAGTGAAAGACAGGAATTTCACTACTTCCCGACCGTCTTATATCCAGCATAGAACCATATCTGCAACGAATAACAGAAAATAGAATAGCATTAAACGACCCTAAGAAGGCGATCCCACAGGCATTTAACGTCAGTGAAAGACAGGAATTTCACTACTTCCCGACCGTCTTATATCCAGCATAGAACCATATCTGCAACGAATAACAGAAAATAGAATAGCATTAAACGACCCTAAGAAGGCGATCCCACAGGCATTTAACGTCAGTGAAAGACAGGAATTTCACTACTTCCCGACCGTCTTATATCCAGCATAGAACCATATCTGCAACGAATAACAGAAAATAGAATAGCATTAAACGACCCTAAGAAGGCGATCCCACAGGCATTTAACGTCAGTGAAAGACAGGAATTTCACTACTTCCCGACCGTCTTATATCCAGCATAGAACCATATCTGCAACGAATAACAGAAAATAAAATAGCATTAAACGACCCCAAGAAGGCGATCCCACAGGCATTTAACGTCAGTGAAAGACAGGAATTTCACTACTTCCCGACCGTCTTATATCCAGCATAGAACCATATCTGCAACGAATAACAGAAAATAGAATAGCATTAAACGACCCTAAGAAGGCGATCCCACAGGCATTTAACGTCAGTGAAAGACAGGAATTTCACTACTTCCCGACCGTCTTATATCCAGCATAGAACCATATCTGCAACGAATAACAGAAAATAAAATAGCATTAAACGACCCTAAGAAGGCGATCCCACAGGCATTTAACGTCAGTGAAAGACAGGAATTTCACTACTTCCCGACCGTCTTATATCCAGCATAGAACCATATCTGCAACGAATAACAGAAAATAGAATAGCATTAAACGACCCTAAGAAGGCGATCCCACAGGCATTTAACGTCAGTGAAAGACAGGAATTTCACTACTTCCCGACCGTCTTATATCCAGCATAGAACCATATCTGCAACGAATAACAGAAAATAGAATAGCATTAAACGACCCTAAGAAGGCGATCCCACAGGCATTTAACGTCAGTGAAAGACAGGAATTTCACTACTTCCCGACCGTCTCATATCCAGCATAGAACCATATCTGCAACGAATAACAGAAAATAGAATAGCATTACACGACCCTAAGAAGGTGATCCCACAGGCATTTAACGTCAGTGAAAGACAGGAATTTCACTACTTCCCGACCGTCTTATATCCAGCATAGAACCATATCTGCAACGAATAACAGAAAATAGAATAGCATTAAACGACCCTAAGAAGGCGATCCCACAGGCATTTAACGTCAGTGAAAGACAGGAATTTCACTACTTCCCGACCGTCTCATATCCAGCATAGAACCATATCTGCAACGAATAACAGAAAATAGAATAGCATTAAACGACCCTAAGAAGGCGATCCCACAGGCATTTAACGTCAGTGAAAGACAGGAATTTCACTACTTCCCGACCGTCTTATATCCAGCATAGAACCATATCTGCAACGAATAACAGAAAATAGAATAGCATTAAACGACCCTAAGAAGGCGATCCCACAGGCATTTAACGTCAGTGAAAGACAGGAATTTCACTACTTCCCGACCGTCTCATATCCAGCATAGAACCATATCTGCAACGAATAACAGAAAATAGAATAGCATTACACGACCCTAAGAAGGTGATCCCACAGGCATTTAACGTCAGTGAAAGACAGGAATTTCACTACTTCCCGACCGTCTTATATCCAGCATAGAACCATATCTGCAACGAATAACAGAAAATAGAATAGCATTAAACGACCCTAAGAAGGCGATCCCACAGGCATTTAACGTCAGTGAAAGACAGGAATTTCACTACTTCCCGACCGTCTTATATCCAGCATAGAACCATATCTGCAACGAATAACAGAAAATAGAATAGCATTAAACGACCCTAAGAAGGCGATCCCACAGGCATTTAACGTCAGTGAAAGACAGGAATTTCACTACTTCCCGACCGTCTCATATCCAGCATAGAACCATATCTGCAACGAATAACAGAAAATAGAATAGCATTACACGACCCTAAGAAGGTGATCCCACAGGCATTTAACGTCAGTGAAAGACAGGAATTTCACTACTTCCCGACCGTCTTATATCCAGCATAGAGCCATATCTGCAACGAATAACAGAAAATAGAATAGCATTAAACGACCCTAAGAAGGCGATCCCACAGGCATTTAACGTCAGTGAAAGACAGGAATTTCACTACTTCCCGACCGTCTTATATCCAGCATAGAACCATATCTGCAACGAATAACAGAAAATAGAATAGCATTAAACGACCCTAAGAAGGCGATCCCACAGGCATTTAACGTCAGTGAAAGACAGGAATTTCACTACTTCCCGACCGTCTCATATCCAGCATAGAACCATATCTGCAACGAATAACAGAAAATAGAATAGCATTACACGACTCTAAGAAGGTGATCCCACAGGCATTTAACGTCAGTGAAAGACAGGAATTTCACTACTTCCCGACCGTCTCATATCCAGCATAGAGCCATATCTGCAACGAATAACAGAAAATAGAATAGCATTAAACGACCCTAAGAAGGCGATCCCACAGGCATTTAACGTCAGTGAAAGACAGGAATTTCACTACTTCCCGACCGTCTCATATCCAGCATAGAGCCATATCTGCAACGAATAACAGAAAATAGAATAGCATTAAACGACCCTAAGAAGGCGATCCCACAGGCATTTAACGTCAGTGAAAGACAGGAATTTCACTACTTCCCGACCGTCTCATATCCAGCATAGAGCCATATCTGCAACGAATAACAGAAAATAGAATAGCATTAAACGACCCTAAGAAGGCGATCCCACAGGCATTTAACGTCAGTGAAAGACAGGAATTTCACTACTTCCCGACCGTCTTATATCCAGCATAGAACCATATCTGCAACGAATAACAGAAAATAGAATAGCATTAAACGACCCTAAGAAGGCGATCCCACAGGCATTTAACGTCAGTGAAAGACAGGAATTTCACTACTTCCCGACCGTCTCATATCCAGCATAGAACCATATCTGCAACGAATAACAGAAAATAGAATAGCATTACACGACTCTAAGAAGGTGATCCCACAGGCATTTAACGTCAGTGAAAGACAGGAATTTCACTACTTCCCGACCGTCTTATATCCAGCATAGAACCATATCTGCAACGAATAACAGAAAATAGAATAGCATTAAACGACCCTAAGAAGGCGATCCCACAGGCATTTAACGTCAGTGAAAGACAGGAATTTCACTACTTCCCGACCGTCTTATATCCAGCATAGAGCCATATCTGCAACGAATAACAGAAAATAGAATAGCATTACACGACTCTAAGAAGGTGATCCCACAGGCATTTAACGTCAGTGAAAGACAGGAATTTCACTACTTCCCGACCGTCTTATATCCAGCATAGAACCATATCTGCAACGAATAACAGAAAATAGAATAGCATTAAACGACCCTAAGAAGGCGATCCCACAGGCATTTAACGTCAGTGAAAGACAGGAATTTCACTACTTCCCGACCGTCTTATATCCAGCATAGAGCCATATCTGCAACGAATAACAGAAAATAGAATAGCATTACACGACTCTAAGAAGGCGATCCCACAGGCATTTAACGTCAGTGAAAGACAGGAATTTCACTACTTCCCGACCGTCTTATATCCAGCATAGAACCATATCTGCAACGAATAACAGAAAATAGAATAGCATTACACGACTCTAAGAAGGTGATCCCACAGGCATTTAACGTCAGTGAAAGACAGGAATTTCACTACTTCCCGACCGTCTCATATCCAGCATAGAACCATATCTGCAACGAATAACAGAAAATAGAATAGCATTAAACGACCCTAAGAAGGCGATACCACAGGCATTTAACGTCAGTGAAAGACAGGAATTTCACTACTTCCCGACCGTCTTATATCCAGCATAGAGCCATATCTGCAACGAATAACAGAAAATAGAATAGCATTAAACGACCCTAAGAAGGCGATCCCACAGGCATTTAACGTCAGTGAAAGACAGGAATTTCACTACTTCCCGACCGTCTTATATCCAGCATAGAGCCATATCTGCAACGAATAACAGAAAATAGAATAGCATTAAACGACCCTAAGAAGGCGATCCCACAGGCATTTAACGTCAGTGAAAGACAGGAATTTCACTACTTCCCGACCGTCTTATATCCAGCATAGAGCCATATCTGCAACGTCACTATACGCAATAATTGCGTACAAACAGAAAAGCTAACATAAAATGTGCCGCGCTGTTATCTATCTCGGTTTTTAACAATCTTTTTGATGAGTAGTCACTTTTATACGCCGCTGCCATCGCCTTGCTTGTCAAATATGTTGCTGATCTGCCCACAATGCAAGTTCAAGGGTTTCCCACAAACCCTTGAACCCTGGTGCTTCGTCCTGCGGACGGATTGATGATATTTGATCCCTTATTAACAGCGCCGCTCTTAAATCCGGGCGTGATGTGTAGAGTGCAAAAGCTAGTCGCCAAAGGAATCGGACCAGCCCCACTAGAGAGTACGAGCATTTATAGGAGCCATATGTATACGTTGCTGGTCGGGAAGGCAAGTGTGAGGAGGGAAAAGATGACACAAGGACGGTGAAGCATAGCATAGGCACGTACAGTATAGTATTTTAGAAGAGCAGAGGTTTGGGCCAGTTGGTGATGCATACTTGGTGAAAAATTAAGCGCGATAAACGGGACAACAGAAGGAGAGACACACAGGACGAAGCGCTTCGTCCTGTGTGTCTCCTACTGTGGTCCCGTTTATTGCGCTTAATTTTTCACCAAATATACAGTATAGTATAGCAAGAGGTCGGAAAGGAAAGTGAGGGTGAGGAAGAGGGAAGGGGGGAGGGAAAACGGAAAGCGTAGCATATCCTTGCATAATATAGAAAGGAAAGGGAGTGGGAAAGGGAAAGAACCTCATGGAGCGATAACGTCGCCATAGCAACCGGGCGGAGCCAATGAATGTCCAATAAATCATATTGGCGCGATACACATGGCTATGCTCGCTTGAGCTCGGATACATGTGTAATAGCGATCGATATCTAATGTACAGCCAATGAATACCGACTGATAACCAATCATTATGACTGATTGATGTAAATAGCCCGAAACACATGCCTATGGTCGATTTAGCTTGAATACACGATTAATAGAGATCGATGGCGAATAGATACGCTAGTAATACTGATAAATAACCAATGAATACCCATTAATTCATAAAAATGCCGTGACACGCGTGGCTGTGCTCGTTTGAGCTCGAATATACGGGTAACACTGATCGATAGCCAATCGATAACGAATCACTACTGATCATTAACCGATGACGATTATGACCTGGACGAAACCAGATGAGCATTACTTGGCCAATGTGGACTTAATATTTCGCGCCAATATGATTTATTGGGCATTCATTGACTCCGCCCGGTTGCTATGGCGACGTTATCGCTCTGTGAGGTTCTTTCCCTTTCCCACCCCTTTGGACTCGGATCAGTGAAGAACGGTAAAGAGGGCCGTTGTGACCCTTTCACTTGAATTCGGGTTCCTTAAAAGTAATGGCCTCACATGACGCAGGTGAGCTTTTAGGGTGGGGTAGCCGGACTGCATAAAGAAGGATTCCCGAAACCCATATAGACTGCCATGAATAAGGCACTTTAAAATAATTTCAAGCGAAGAAAAAAGAAATCATGGAGACATGGGCATAGAGGTGATGCCGTGCATCCATAGCGTGATTTATGGTGATACTTTTCAGTGGTGATCCCCTAGATCCGTGGAGTTAGCAGCGGTGATTCCCTACATCCACAGGATGATTAACACCTCAAAGGGTTTCGCCGCTGGAACAGCGTACTGACGATCATTTATGTCCGAGGAAATTTGGCTAAGATCCGCCCAATGTCCCCACTGGGGGGGGGGGGCCCATGAACTTCCGGCTGTGCAATGAAGCTCGAAAGGTCGTTCGTACGGTGTCGTGCCACGGGTGTCGTTTACGAACTTCCCTTTCCATGTGGCAAAGTTCACGTAAGTCAGACTAGGCGCTGTGGGAACTAAGGCCCCAAGGAACATGAAAGATCACTAGAAGACGCTTCGTCCAGGTTCCTGTATCTATGTAGTCAAGATGACGACGAAAGTTCGTCTGATCAGGTAACATGATGCGGATGAAGATGATGACCAAGTCTGCTGACCAAGTCAAGGTGAAAACATAGGCACGTTTCGGGACGCCTACGGGTTCCTTAATCACACAAAGCAGGCAGGGGCAGTAAGTCGCTTGTTATTCTTAAATATGATGCAATCAACGGGTGTAGCTGGCAGATAGATTGCCATCTGTCCTGCTGATAGTGTCTTCGGTTGGTGAATTAATGTCGTAACACCGTTCCAATATCAACGTGCCCGTTTTCGCTCCTGCAACTAAAAAAAAACTGTGAGCCACTACTTGAGATAATTCAAATTAGCTCGCGAGGTTTCGGAAGCCTTTTAGCAGCGCAGCTGCCTAAGCCAAGCATTGGTCCGTGACGAGTTAACAGCATTGATCTTCATCATCAACAACCAGCAGGTGCTCTCTTCTTCGTCATATTGTGATTCGCTCCAAGAACACGTGCGCCGATTCATCCGGCGTGGCCTGCAATAACGCTGATGTGTGAGAGAACGAGTACAGAAATAGGGAAAGACAGAAAAAAACGTCAGAGAGAAAGAGAATCAACTTTATTGAGCTCGACGCTTGCACTGCGCCAGAAATTGATGCGGTGGCTGATGAGGATGAAGAATTATGGCTGAGCCCTTTGTAATGGGTTGGAAGCATTCAACGAGCCACTCGTTACACAATTCGCATTGTGGGACGCCTGGTTGTTGTTTTACTTTTCTACCACGCTATATCATATATATGCCAACGCAGTTCCTTGCCGACGTAGCGCTTTTATAGGGTCTTTTTGCGAAGGAGTTTCGAGCTTTGAAAGAAAAAAATAAGAAGAAAAAAAACCGGCATGGCTCTGTGGTAGAATGCTCGGCTGCCACGGAGAGGACGCAGGTTCAAACCACGTTCTATCCTGGACATTTTTTTCTTATTTCGTTTTTTTTTTCTTATTTCGCGCAATAGTGAGTACGGACACGGCAGCGGTGCCGGCGGCAGCAGCGCCGGCGGACTACTACAGCGCCCTGGTTGTGATCTCATAACAGCGTTCTCTGTAAAAGAAAGACATACAAGGCTATGCAGAGTACAGCATAGCCTTGTACAGTCTTGTACACCGAGGAGATGGGAAAGGAAGGAGTGGGTGGGAATGAGAGATTAGAGGATGGGGAGGAGGGATAGGAGGAGCCGACAGAGTAAAGCGCAGAATAAAAAGAGAGAAAGATAAGGAAGAAAAACAGAAAGGGAAAGAAAGATAGAAAGACATAAATATAGAGAATCAAAGAAAGAGAGAGAAGTATGTAGACAGAATGAGGAAGAGATACAAATAAGGAGATGAAGAAAGAGGGAAAAAACACTCACAGGGTCCGTTATACATTCACTCAAGACGACGGGATGGCGAAGGCCATCTTTTTCCTCTCGGCCGATGTAAATGACGATGCCCCGCCACCCCTTGAAAGCTTTCGGCACCTAACGTGGTTTTCACCTGCCTCCAAGATCGGAGGTACCTCTCGTGGTGTTGCATTGCCTTGGGGATCGGACCGCCTTTGATTAAAGCTAATAAGCGATATGACGACGCCTTCATGTGACGTCATGTCACGTGACGCCATAATTACGTCAAAATTATTGGCATCTCTGACGTCATCTCCTGGTGACGTCGTCTCGTGATGATGATTTTTGCATCACTCGTGCCCAACGCCGTGGGACGCAAGACATCGCCTACACGGGGCGCCGAAAGTCAAGTACTGTGCTTGATGAAGCATCTAAGGCTTTCGCGTTAATGAGGAGAAACAAAGAAGGCCGCCCAGCCCCGCACTTTGTTCAGGCTTGTTCCCGCTAGTAAGAATATATGTATTTACATGCCTACATTGACACTCATATGGTCCGCTTGTACACTGTGTTCAAGGTGAAGGAAGAAGAAGCACGTGAAGCCGTGAACGGGGGTAAGTAATTGGTTACTGAGGAGCAACCAACCAAACAACGTGTTTTTATCGGCACACTTGCGACCTTAACGCACTAGGGGTTCAATCGTGAACACATTAACGTTACTAAACAGCACTAACACCGACAATGATGGCGAAACAGAGCGATGGACGGGAGCGGCAAGAGGACGAACATGGCAAAGCAGTGTCCTGTTCGTTCTTTCAGCTGTCCCGTCATTCGCTCTGTTTGATCATAATACCCGTAAACCAAGTAGCCCTGCCATAACTGCGTCTTCTGCTATCGAAAATAAGCGTCCAGCTTTACTTTATCGAGTCAAATAGAAAAGCCCACTCTCGGTCATGTGCGTACACAGCGTAGTCAGCCAGGTTGACTGAGATTCTTGAATAGCCGAACTACAAGTTATCGCGGTTCTACACAGGATGCTTGTTAATGAACTTGATACTTGATATGCAATCGCTGCTTCGACTCCAGGACCCGGTAAGCGTCGTCGCGGCGCGAGTTCGATGTGGAGTGTTCTCTTGCATAACCCAAGGAACAACAGGCAGCTATGATCGATCACAGGTTACCGATTACTGTGTACCTGATCTGGTGAAAGTTTTCAAAATCACATGACACTGTGAATTTTGGTTATTAACTCGGAAGGATCGAGCATATCATTGTGCATGATTCCATAAAATTGTTCGACGATTCAGCCGAGCGGCCACATTCATTGGTCACGCCGGCGCTTGAGGATTTCTTCGTCAAAGGCGGTATAGAAAGATGAAGGATAATGATGTTTTATATTAAGTAGGCGGCAGATAGGAGAGATAGATCGTTAGGATTAATGTTTTTCATGATAGAATAATGATAATAATCAATCAATCATTTATTTAACGTGCCCAGGAACAACCATGAGGTCTTTGTGCAGACGCACGCATAATAATAATAATGATAATAATAATAATAATATTAATAATAATAATAATAATAATAATAATAATAATAATAATAATAAACAACGTGCAGCTAGTACGGTTCGGTGCAATCGCTGGCTCCATGGAGCCCCCGCAAGACCCGGGACTCTCTTGCAGCAACTGGGTCACCTTGCTGTCGATCGTGCTACTGTTCGGGTACGCGAGTGGCATTTCAACATACGTCCTGTGGTACTACGCCTTCACTGACCCGGTAAATCCTTGTAGTGTATTACTGATCTTCTTATATATATATATATATATATATATATATATATATATATATATATATATATATATATATATATATGGGTTGTAACACAACGGAGGCGTTGTCAACAAGGATAAAATATTTATTTAGTTCCCAACAGTTTCGGGAGGGGACCTCCCTTCGTCAGGGGTTGAGTTAAACTAACGTCTCTAGCGGCGTCCACTCGCCTTCGACAACATCTAAGAGGAAATGGGAAAAAAAAAACAGAACACTCTCGACACAACACAACACAACAAATTAAGAAAAATTGTCCACAGTCGAGGGTCGTTGAGCGTCCACATCTGCTTATGATCTCGTGTTTACCGGTCCTCGTGGTGCGGAGGGCCACCCAAAGCTGTCGCCGCGGCGGCCGGGACGGGTCTGCGCCGCCACACGTGGAGGCAAGAGCGTCCCCTTAATGGGTCGGCTCTTTACCTTTCATGTCCGGTCGTTCCTTGTCAATAGCCCCCAAGTGGTAGGGGAGCACCGTGAGCACCGCACATTCTACAAATTTGAAAAAAAAGAGAAAAAAAGAAAAAAAACAGAAAAAAAAAGGAAAGAAAGGACACTGCAGACGTACGAGCCAATCAAGAAACAAGCATGGTCTCAATTTATGTTTCCCTATTGCCAAAAACATCTTGGTTCACCTCTCGGAGGCAGGAGAGTCTGCCAGGGTCTTCGTTGATGCCGGATATTAATGTTCTAAATTTGAAAATAAAATATGCCTCTCGTTGTTCGCGCTCCCGCGTGTTTCGAAAACCCGACTGTAGAAGGGTTACGCCGATATCTTCAAAGCTGTGGTTTGGCAGGCGTAAGTGTCTGGATAAGGGTAGGTTCGGCAGCGAAGTGGTGTGGTACCGGTGGTTAATGAACCGCAGTCGAAACGGCGTGTCTGTTTGGCCAATGTATTCTTGCCCGCAGGCATTGCAGTGTAGCATGTATATCACATTACTGGAGTCACAATTAAGGTTTTCTGTGATTTTGAATTTGAAATCTGAGGAGCTTGCTTTTGATTCACATGTTGTGACAACGTGGGGGCATACTTTGCACCGAGCTTTTCCGCAGGGGTGGCACCCTGGTTCAATTTTGGCAGGGCTTGTTTTGGCTCTGACAAGGATGTCCTTCAGGTTTTTATCCCTGCGGTACACCACGCGAGGTGGTTCCGCGAAGATGGAAGTTAATCGTTTGCTTTGCCTGATTATATTGAAATGGCGGGAAAGTATGTTATTAACTCGTGGCACTGATGAGGAGTAAGTTAGCACAAGATTTGTTTGGGAAGTTGTTTTTGATACTGTTTTTGGCTCCTTAATTATGGTATTCCGGTTCACGTTGCGAGCACGTAGTATGGCATCGTCAATAATGTCTTCGGGATAATTCTGTTGTGATAGGGCATGCTTTAGGTATCCTGCATGTTTGTCAAATTCCTGTATGTCGGTACATATTCTTCGATACCGGTAAGCCTGAGAATATGGAATAGCCGTTTTGCAATGTCTTGGATGGCTGCTCGTGAAGTGTAGGTACATCTGTCGGTCTGTGGGCTTTTTGTAAAGGTTTGTTGTCAGGCGTTCATTTTCGATCGAGACAGTGACGTCCAAGAAGTTAATTCTAGTTTTGGAAATGGTATGTGTAAACTTAATTGATGGGTGGAGTTCATTGAAATCACATATAAACCGGAGAAGGCTACCCTCATCGTGGTTCCATACCATGAATATATCGTCCAAGAATCTCCGGTAATACAAAGGTTTCAAAGGTGCGCCCCTCTATAAACGGGATTTCAAGGGATGCCATAAAGGTGCTCGCAAAGTTCGGGGCCATTTTTGTGCCCATTGCAGTGCCACTGACCTGAAGGAAGTGCTTGTCATTGAACTCAAAATGGTTATGATTTAGTACAAGTTCAAGAAGTGTAGACAGTACCGCACCACTAACACCTGTCGATGAGTCAAATTTCTCATATTCAGAAACCATAGCCATTATTCCGTCACGATGGGGTATGTTGGTGTACAAGGAGCAGACGTCCATGGTCACCAGAAAGCTATCACCTGGGATACTGAGATCAGAAGTTTCGCGGATAAAGTGGTTTGTGTCCTTTAGGTAAGAGGGAAAAGTCGGTGGGATGTCTTTTATCAGGGAATTTGTGAATTCTGATATATTTTCCGTTGATGTACTGTTACTGGATACTATCGGACGTCCCGGATGGCCTGATTTGTGTATTTTAGGGAGTAGGTAGAATCGACCGGGAACAGAATGAGACGGCAACATCGCTGCAACATTTTGCCGGTAATTTTTTCATCCTGGCGGAGGTTACTTAGGATTGCTTTTATTTTCTTTTCGAATTCGGGAGTCGGGTCCTTTGGAAGTTCTTTGTAGAAGTTTGTGTCTGACGGTTACCGGTCCCCTTCCTTTAGGTAGTCCGACGTGTTTAGTATTACAATGCAACCACCTTTATCAGCAGGCTTAATGGTAATGTCGGGGTTTCTTCGCAGCTCATTGAGTGCTGCTTTGTTCTGACTTTGATAAGTTGTTGCGAGATGGTCGTATTTTTCTCGTACGCTCTGATTATATCTTTTTGGATAGCTGATATATACATATCAAGGTGTTTGTCCCTCTGCTCACTTGGACACCATGATTTGTCTCCACCAATCAATCTATTCTCGTCTGGACTCTTTTCCCGATCATGAAAGTATTCCCGGAGGCGGAGATTACGCGCAAAGTTATCGAGGTCTTGGTAAAGTTGAAACTCGTTAAATATGCCGGATGCTGGGCAAAATGTTAAACCCCTCGCCAAAAGTTGGAGTTGAGGGGGTGTGAGGTGTTGTGCTAGACAGGTTAAGGACATTGTTCTCACGAGGTTTTGAGTGCGCTGGGCTATCTTGTGGCACGATGTGACACCCACGTGCCACAAGATAGCCCAGCGCACTCAAAACCTCGTGAGAACAATGTCCTTAACCTGTCTAGCACAACACTTACACCCCCTCAACTCCAACTTTTGGCGAGGGGCTTAACATTTTGCCCAGCATCCGGCATATTTAATGAGTCTCAACTTTACCAAGACCTCGATAACTTTGCGCGTAATCTCCGCCTCCGGGAATACTTTCATGATCGGGAAAAGAGTCCAGACGAGAATAGATTGATTGGTGGAGACAAATCATGGTGTCCAAGTGAGCAGAGGGACAAACACCTTGATATGTATATATCAGCTATCCAAAAAGATATAATCAGAGCGTACGAGAAAATACGACCATCTCGCAACAACTTATCAAAGTCAGAACAAAGAGCACTCAATAAACTGCGAAGAAACCCCGACATTACCATTAAGCCTGCTGATAAAGGTGGTTGCATTGTAATACTAAACACGTCGGGCTACCTAAAGGAAGGGGACCGGCAACTGTCAGACACAAACTTCTACAAAGAACTTCCAAAGGACCCGACTCCCGAATTCGAAAAGAAAATAAAAGCAATCCTAAGTAACCTCCGCCAGGATGAAAAAATTACCGGCAAAATGCTAAAAGCGATGTTGCCGTCTCATTCTGTTCCCGGTCGATTCTACCTACTCCCTAAAATACACAAATCAGGCCATCCGGGACGTCCGATAGTATCCAGTAACAGTACATCAACGGAAAATATATCAGAATTCACAAATTCCCTGATAAAAGACATCCCACCGACTTTTCCCTCTTACCTAAAGGACACAAACCACTTTATCCGCGAAACTTCTGATCTCAGTATCCCAGGTGATAGCTTTCTGGTGACCATGGACGTCTGCTCCTTGTACACCAACATACCCCATCGTGACGGAATAATGGCTATGGTTTCTGAATATGAGAAATTTGACTCATCGACAGGTGTTAGTGGTGCGGTACTGTCTACACTTCTTGAACTTGTACTAAATCATAACCATTTTGAGTTCAATGACAAGCACTTCCTTCAGGTCAGTGGCACTGCAATGGGCACAAAAATGGCCCCGAACTTTGCGAGCACCTTTATGGCATCCCTTGAAATCCCGTTTATAGAGGGGGCGCACCTTGAAACCTTTGTATTACCGGAGATTCTTGGACGATATATTCATGGTATGGAACCACGATGAGGGTAGCCTTCTCCGGTTTATATGTGATTTCAATGAACTCCACCCATCAATTAAGTTTACACATACCATTTCCAAAACTAGAATTAACTTCTTGGACGTCACTGTCTCGATCGAAAATGAACGCCTGACAACAAACCTTTACAAAAAGCCCACAGACCGACAGATGTACCTACACTTCACGAGCAGCCATCCAAGACATTGCAAAACGGCTATTCCATATTCTCAGGCTTACCGGTATCGAAGAATATGTACCGACATACAGGAATTTGACAAACATGCAGGATACCTAAAGCATGCCCTATCACAACAGAATTATCCCGAAGACATTATTGACGATGCCATACTACGTGCTCGCAACGTGAACCGGAATACCATAATTAAGGAGCCAAAAACAGTATCAAAAACAACTTCTCAAACAAATCTTGTGCTAACTTACTCCTCATCAGTGCCACGAGTTAATAACATACTTTCCCGCCATTTCAATATAATCAGGCAAAGCAAACGATTAACTTCCATCTTTCGCGGAACCACCTCGCGTGGTGTACCGCAGGGATAAAAACCTGAAGGACATCCTTGTCAGAGCCAAAACAAGCCCTGCCAAAATTGAACCAGGGTGCCACCCCTGCGGAAAAGCTCGGTGCAAAGTATGCCCCCACGTTGTCACAACATGTGAATCAAAAGCAAGCTCCTCAGATTTCAAATTCAAAATCACAGAAAACCTTAATTGTGACTCCAGTAATGTGATATACATGCTACACTGCAATGCCTGCGGGCAAGAATACATTGGCCAAACAGACACGCCGTTTCGACTGCGGTTCAATAACCACCGGTACCACACCACTTCGCTGCCGAACCTACCCTTATCCAGACACTTACGCCTGCCAAACCACAGCTTTGAAGATATCGGCGTAACCCTTCTACAGTCGGGTTTTCGAAACACGCGGGAGCGCGAACAACGAGAGGCATATTTTATTTTCAAATTTAGAACATTAATATCCGGCATCAACGAAGACCCTGGCAGACTCTCCTGCCTCCGAGAGGTGAACCAAGATATTTTTGGCAATAGGGAAACATAAATTGAGACCATGCTTGTTTCTTGATTGGCTCGTACGTCTGCAGTGTCCTTTCTTTCCTTTTTTTTTTCTGTTTTTTCTTTTTTCTCTTTTTTTTCAAATTTGTAGAATGTGCGGTGCTCACGGTGCTCCCCTACCACTTGGGGGGCTATTGACAAGGAACGACCGGACATGAAAGGTAAAGAGCCGACCCATTAAGGGGACGCTCTTGCCTCCACGTGTGGCGGCGCAGACCCGTCCCGGCCGCCGCGGCGACAGCTTTGGGTGGCCCTCCGCACCACGAGGACCGGTAAACACGAGATCATAAGCAGATGTGGACGCTCAACGACCCTCGACTGTGGACAATTTTTCTTAATTTGTTGTGTTGTGTTGTGTCGAGAGTGTTCTGTTTTTTTTTTCCCATTTCCTCTTAGATGTTGTCGAAGGCGAGTGGACGCCGCTAGAGACGTTAGTTTAACTCAACCCCTGACGAAGGGAGGTCCCCCTCCCGAAACTGTTGGGAACTAAATAAATATTTTATCCTTGTTGACAACGCCTCCGTTGTGTTACAACCCATTGCTGAACCAAGACAACTGGCCCATCGAACTATTATTCTCACTATATATATATATATATATATATAGTATGGAAAGGAGTGTGAACTTAAGGGCTCGTTTGCTTTGTTAAACACATTATTAATGAGAACTAACAGACAATGATGCCAAGGAAAGTATAGGGGACGTTATTAGAAGTAATTGTAATGTAAATGTGAAGAAAGAGAAGTGGACGAAAAGATAACTTGCCACCGGCAGGATCCGAACCTGCGACCTTCGAATAACGCGTCCGATGCTCTACCACTGAGCTACGGTGGCGGTCATCCCCCCGTCCACTTTATAGGGTATATATGTTCATTTAAACGTGGGAGCGTCAGTCAGCGCCGCCTGTTGCCATTACGGCGAGTGTGAAACACTCTTTTTGCCAGTAGGCGTCACGTAGCACGTGATCTTATTACGAGCTGGCAGCTGACTAATAATCCCTCGCATACCACCTGAAGTCAACAAGTCTGCCAGAACGAGACCCTCGTTATGAACTAAGGAAAGGAGTGTGAACTTAAGGGCTCGTTTGCTTTGTTAAACACATTATTAATGAGAACTATATATATATATATATATATATATATATATATATATATATATATATATATATATACGTGTGTGTGTGTGTGTGTGTGTGTGTGTAGCCTTGTGCTGCATTGATCAGGGTGTTTTAGTGGAAACTCACTAGACTGGCATGCATCAATACTGGAATTTCTGGCAAAGGACATGTTACCATTTAGACATGAGGGAAGGCGGTCTGCAAGTGCTAGGGCATTCCAGGACGAGTATCAAAGAAAAAGCTGTAGTGTACGCATACGCAGCGAAACAGGGCGGACAGCTATACTTTGTGAGGGTGGTCACCCGAGAGGGACGGATATTAAAGGGAAACTAAAGACCACTAACAATTTACACCGGAGTGAAAGACCCATGTTTGAGAGTGCCAAAACGTCAATATTATCAACATCAGTGCTCTACTAATAAAAAAATTGAGGCTAATGTACGACATCATATGCACCAAAGGGTAGGATATTTTGAAATGATGCCGATGATGTCAAGAGTCCCGAGTACCATTAATTACTTGTAATCAAACCAGTTGCAATAAAAAAGGAGCCTTCCGCGCATTACAACACGCAATAAAATGGTGCTTGTCCGTTTCTGTTTGATTCATGGAAAAAGAACCGCTTGTAGTTACCCAACGCGGGTGGCTAAAAAAGCATTTCAGGGGTAGTTTCGGTATCGCGTACTGCTGCGTGTGCTTTGCACGCTCACGAAAGTCGATGGGACGGAAAGTTCGACAAAAAAGCCGGCAGATCCCACGCACTGTGGGAATTGATGTAATGAGAAGCAGCCAGGAAGGATAAAATCATGCTTTACATTATTTGCATGTCATGTTTTACATGTTAGGACCTGTCATTTATGTTCATCATACAGTCAGGTCGCGCAATACCAATTTTGGTGTATATCAAGCTGGCGAACTGGATGCAAGCGCACCATGAGCGTGGCATGTAAATGGCGTTGCAGATGACATGCATGCCAAGATTTTCATGTTAGCACCTGCCACTTATGTTCGTTATAGAGTCATGTCGCTCAATAGCAAGTTTGGTGCATATCTATCAAGCTAACTAAACGGCCGCGAGCGCGCTATGAGCGTGGCATGCAAGTCATGTCGCACATGACAATTCATGATATTTATATTACCACTGGTCATTTATGTTCGTCATACAGTCACGTCCCTCAATACCAAATTTGGTGTGTCTCAAGCTAACGAAACGGCCGCGAGCGCGCCATGAGCGTGGAATGCAAGTCATGTCACACATGACATGTCATGATTTCCATATTACCACTTGTCATTTATGTTCGTCATACAGTCACGTCACTCAATCCCAAATTTGGTGTATATCAAGCTAACGAAACGGCGCGAGCGCGCCATGAGCGTGGCATGTAAATCATACTTTTCATGACAAGTTAGACATGGTTGTCATGATATGACAAGCTATTTATGTTCGTCATACAGTCATGTTATGCCATACCAAATTTGGTATAAATCCCATTAACGATAGGGCCAGGAGAGCAGAAAGTCGTAGGCGGATAGATAGATAGATAGATAGATAGATAGATAGATAGATAGATAGATAGATAGATAGATAGATAGATAGATAGATAGATAGATAGATAGATAGATAGATAGATAGATAGATAGATAGATAGATACGCTCAAAGTTGCCGAAGTTCGCTAAGAAATGCTTCGCATTTAATACCACTTGCATGTGATGTTGCCGGATGCCCGAGTGGTGTACGTCGCTTGAGCTGCAGCAAAGAAACCGATTTGACTTTCCACGGGGTGCTGCAAAACGAACCCCTACGCTAGGAGTGGCTGAGTGCAGTGCCTCTGCGCCAGCTTAGCAAGCCAATGTCTCGTTGTCAGGTTCACCGGCAACATCCTTCGCGGAAGCTTCGATGACCGTCGTTGCGGCTGCAGATCCCACTACTTTCGCTTTGCTGTTATACTAGTGTCAGCGGCCGCGCAGTAAAGGCGGGCAACGTTGGGCAAGGCAACTGATATAGAGTGACCTAGAATAGGTCACTCTAACTGATACGTCAGAAGGCCCGTTCAGGCGGGTGAATATACGTGCGCTAACGCCGTGCGGACTACTGAAATGTGATTTCATTTCTAAGTACGCATTTCCTTGGCACGAATGGAGCACTACGAGGTTTCTGGACCGCTATTTAAGTCATCAACGTCGACTGAATATTTGCCTTTAGTGTCCCTTTAAAGGGGAACTCCGGTGTATTTTCAACCATATTGATAATGCCGTTTTCAAATAGTATTAACAGTCCTGTATTAGCTAGAGTGGTTCGTTTTACTGAGTCACTCGTCAATAATTTTAAATAAGCAATAAACAATGAGTCTAAACCGAAACCGAAACAGGGAGCTGCTCCGTGCTGGGTATGCGATGACGTCACGAAATCGGCTACACGCCGCCGCGGCTGGCCAGGGTGTAAGCATAGAACACGTGCTTCTTACATAGCTCGAAAAGCAAGCTGGCGATGTCATCCGAAGATGAATCAAGCTGTCTGAACTTGCCAGCGACGATTTCAGCGATGAGTGCCGCTACTATTTGAGCGCGGAAGCATCGCCTTTTGATTTCGACCCGCCGGCGCGTCAAGCAGCTGACGTGCCCCGCGTTGATCTCGTTGCTCAGTATTGTGCGGGCTTACTGTAAGACCCGATGTCAACGACGACTCACGCATTATGCAGCTGAAAAAAACCCAATAAATATGCTCGCGTCGTGGTCGCCTCGTAGAAGAAAGCGCGCTCTGCATCCGCCTGCTGGGCGAGACGGGGTAGACACGTTACGTCACATACCAGGGTGGCCAGCGTTTACAGGCGTGTTTCGGAATCGGCTACCAATTTTTGAAATTCGTTTTCTAAAAGGCTAATTGAGTTACGCCTGTATAACTTGGCACATATGATCAGGGTGTCGAAGAGAACATTTGCTGAAAGTTTTAGAGAAATCGGTCAATGTAAAAAAATCACCGGAGTTCCCCTTTAAACACTCATTCTTGCTAAGGTTAAGGCTTGGACGTGTTGGTACATAGTGCAAAGAAGGCACTACGTACCTTCTTTGCACTCATTCTGTAATGGCCCCATACGCTCTGAAGGCGGAATTAACTGCCATCGCTCTGGTTTTCACGGACGCTTCCGCTCGGACTGTCATAAACTACTCCAAAATAGGAGTAATATGTTTTGGTCAAGGAAGTGTAGCCGTCCCTGCGGCGATGATCTTTGAAGAAGACCGGGCTGACGCAACCATCGACCTTGTGTGGGTACCTGCTCACTCGGCGAAACCGGGGAATCAGGAGGCTCATCGTGTGTCCCGGGTAACTAACCGGGAGGTGCGCTCCTCCTGCCTTGTTTTTCCGGGTGAGGCACCGATTTCATATAGCGACGTTACGAATTACAATACAATAACAACGAACGGAGGCTTCACCCTCCGCGAGATGACGACCTCACGAGAGCGCAGGTCAGAATCCAACGCCGCATGCAAATGCACTCTTTCACCAGTCCTCATAGAATGGCAATTATCAGACCAAATTGGAATTCAGTCCAAACTGCCACAAGTGTGATCCAGGTGAACTGGCTACCCAAGATCACATCTTGCAGGGATGTGGGACTTCCCCTCCCCCCCCGCCTCCCAAGTCACTTCTGCCAGCTCCCTCAATACTGACACGCGATGAACTCATCAGAACTACCGAACGGGAGAAACAGTTGGTCATCGTTTCCTGGACCGAAATAGACGCTTACTGCGCAAAGCCACCTTGAGGCGCTGGACAGGTGGCTTTCAGTCAATTAATGCTGGTACCACCACCACCGCCACCACTTTTCTCCAACTACTGGTGAAGCCATCGCTAAGAAGTAATGATCTCAGTATCCGCCAGCATATTGTGATAATTACAAAGTACAGGCTCTTACTCCTGGTTCACTATCGCCAAGAATGTGGATAACCAACTGGGTTGAAATAATAAAGTAGTGCAGGTCCAGCTCTTCAAATGCTACACAAGAAAAGATGTACGCACAACCACGCAGAGGCATGCGCAAGGTTCTCCACTAGGGGAAAGGGGGGTAAGTTTCTCCGCAGCATCTTCGTCCTCTCTTATTGGTCTTGTCGGATGAAAACAAGTTTTGCAATGGATGCAAAAAGAAAAAAATGAAGGCATGACGTGATTCACATGACGGACAGCCCTTGGTCCCCGGCTTTCCGAGGTTAAATGGTGTGATGTCAACAGTTCTTGTCATGCAACAACAGGGGTCCTAGCCTACTACTATCGTCAAAAACCTGCATTAGCCAAAACCCTGCACTTTAAAAATTACGGGACAGGACTGACTCGGCAAAGGCGCGGGGCAGACTTGCCGCCCATTTTCGTGATCAGTGGCAGCGGCCGCCCCTACCCCACCCCTTTGCGCACGTCTGCGGAACTGCCTCTATATTTGATTCCTACGCAACGCGTGTTATCATGAAATCTTCATTATGTTTAGCAGTCACATAGGTCCCGTAAGAAAGTTGATGTAATAGTAATCAATGGCCAGTAGCGACATTCTGTCACGCCGTGAAGCTTATCGTAATTGTGGAATTATAGTGCTGGACATTTCTTCGTGATCAAGGGCAGTGGACGATTGTTGTAAGCGAGCCGTCCTCGGATCTCTGATACGCTTTGGCGGCTTTTTTTCAACGTAGGCCATTTGAAAGACCTGAGACGGCTGTGTAACTGCCAGCAGTAACAGCAATATTAGACCCCCCCCAAAGCGTTTCGCCAACTCAATCAACATTTCGGATCGCTGGCCTTTCGAATTACGCTAAGAACAATACCCGCGCTTACTCTTTAGAAAGATCTTCACTGCATCTACATACTATATCTCGTTTAAATATCGCTTACACAGTTACATAGGCGCAATAAATGCCAATTCCGAATGTGCCGTATCAATTGCCTTTTGACGATGCTGCTTGATGGTTCCAGACGAATGTCGCGTCGATGTCATGCATCGGGTGTAACCAATACCATCAGGCTGCATTAGTCGTTCTCGCTTTTTCGTTGGTTGTGATTGCAGGCAGGCAATTCAGTGACACAGGAATTACATGTCGGACGATCATCAGATCACCTTATACACGAACTCTTCTGAAACTGTAGATAACGAAGCTACAGCGTTTCCCGAGAGCGCGTACACAGAGAGCACTGATGCGCGTCGTTGATGTTAACTTGCTACGTCGCCATTCGTGATATGCACAAGGTCCGTTGCATACGATTCCCTTTTTCTGACCGCGACTGAAGTCCTAGCATAAGCTTCGTTTCAGTTCGATTCGGGTGGCATGACCTGGGTCGTGTTTGTTTCTTGAGCCCGACCAGCCTGCGAGGCTGCCGACGTCACTCCTCCGCAGCCAATGAAAGCTGCCGAGTGATGCACCGGGGTATTTGCGGCGAGTGTGCTGAGCTTCGAATCCTTGGGCAGCGGGTATAATCTGTCAATGTAGGTGGTTTCCTTCCATCGTTCACGCACGAGTGTAACGTCGAATGCATGAATATTGTCAAGTGGCCAACGATGACGCAGGGTTCATAAAACAAGGTTTATTGGAGCGAACTTGTGCTCCGTAACAAGGAAAAAGAAAACGGCGAGGCAGCAGCTAACAAAACGACGTGCTCAGGTGAGCGTCGGCGGGAAAAACAAGACAGTCGCGGCGTTAGTGCATCCACAACCATCAGATTACACTGATAACTCTAGTCTGGTGGCGATAGGGCGAAACCCTCTCCCTGTCAAAATACGATCGCTAGTGTGGCATACAAGAGAAAGAAGGAAACTCGCACTTTGCTTCAAACAAGGGTAAGACAATCGGGCGGGGCCATACGTTGGCCACAAAACAGCTAGAACAAACTTTGGGGCCTAAATCGTGGCAATATTCTCCAGTACCTGCCGATGTCTCGGAGTATGCATAACTTGCAACTACGTCACACCGCGGAACTCTGGGATACTCTGAACAAGGTTCGTGTGTGCGGGCGTCACTTTGCAGGCAAGTTATATTTTCAAATCTCATGCGAACTTGTTTCACCCATTACGTGCGACACCATGGACTCGGACACTGCAGACATGGAGGATACGAACTCCCCAGTCATCACTGCTTCGCTGCAGGCTGCATAACGTCCTCAACGAGTCTCCTTCGTCATAAGCGCGAGGCAAACGATCAAAACACGCGCAGTACGCCAAACGATCCGCTGCACGAACGTAAACACGGCGCGGTCACTGAGACGTACAGTACGGTCCACTGTTAGAGGGAACACGCGAGTGCTTGGCCGGCGGTCCGTGGAGCGCCTTCTGGTGGCGAGATTTTGAAATGCGGCGCGTGCGCATTGGTTGATCAAGGTGATGCGTGCTCCGCGTCGTCTGCTACTTCTCCACCCATGCACTCGACATGCGCTAGCGAGCCATGACCCTTCGCGCTTTTCGTTTTCGCACTGTAAATCGACTAACAACAACTCGGCCTACCGCTTCTTTAGTAAGCCGATATTTCATGGTTCACAAAGGCGAGCTTAGAATGTTCGCTGCATCAGACTTATCTGTTACCCTTATCTGTTATGAAAAGCGGCCATTTGCAGCGAGTAGTACGTGAAAAATTTAACGGGCTTAACGGTGAGAGCTTGCGAAAAACTACGGCAATAAATAAAACCATACATTTTTGAGCTCGCTGAAAATCCAACTAGCAGCAGGCAGAGTGACAGCTAGATAAATTGCACCGCAAAAATACGGAAGCGCTTTCCAACGCTTTCATTCGCACAGGCGGAGTAGCAGACGAAACTGGGCGCGCGCCGCCCTTACGATTCTATGCGCATGCGCTGCATTTACAAATCTCGCCGCCAGTTAGCACCGCGCGGCTCGCCGGCCACGGACTCGCGTGTTCCCTCTAACAGTGGACCGTACTGTACATGCTCCGTTGGATCGGTGATGGCGGACAGAAGACGGGAACTGACATCACTTCCAAGTTATATATATGATGGTCACCGGAGTTCAGCGGGAACATTATCCTAGAAGGCCTTCCAGCTGGATATATTTTGTTTACTTTTTATATCAGTACTGTCAAGAAGTGTGTCGTCTTATTTATCGTGATATGGCTGTGAAGGCGGCGGCCGTAGTAATAGACAGCGGGTTCACTTCCCCGTAGGCTTTCGGACGAGAAAAGGTCACCGCCGTAGCTCAGTTGGTGCAGCGCATGACACACGTAACTAGATGTATGTGGGTTCAGTCCCAACCGGCGACAAGTCGTTTTTTCGTCCAATTTATTCCACATTCACTTCATCCCACAACTACTACCTTTCAATCTAACCCTACAACTAACACCCATTATGTTGTCCTAAGCTTGACTACCTGGCAGCTTTGTATGATTTGGTGATTTGGCCCCGGAAACTGAGCGCTAGTTTCGGTTTCAAGGAACACGCACGCTCGTAGCGGTTGCCGGGCATCTGGTTGAACGAAGTGACGTTGATGCGGATGTTCGAATTTATTTGCTTTTGCGAGTTTTTACAAATAAAGAAATTTGGTTTCACTCTAAAGAACTCTTTTGTTTATTTGTCTTGTTTGGTTTCTTATTTTGTGAATTTTAAATCAGGCGAAGCGCGGGAAGTGGCTGACTTGTGTTCGTAGCGCTTGCCTCAGCTCCTCCTTGCCACTCGCTCAGCGATATCAAAAGTTGAATCACGCTCAGTTATCTTGCTCGGATGGCGTGCCAAGTACGGGAAAGATAAGACAGAAAGTTGTCGCGTGCAGAGAACGGAAGCCGCAGTGAGCTACGCCGAGCTAGTCAACCATGCATAAGACGTAGATGGCTAAATCGGGCATCGCATGTGTTTCGCGGCTCTGCGGTGTGTTAACCAGGTGATTTGCAGTTCCGCGAAGGTTTTTGAGGTTTCCTAGTGGCAACGGGTGAGCACAAGTATTCGGGCCCATTATTTCAGCAGGTATTAATTTTGCATGAGTACATGAGTAAACCCAGTTCTCTGCAAGTCTGACTGTACTGACATAAGCGCAGTGTCGCTAGACTAATTGGCCTACCTGCTGTCGGCAAAATACGTTTAATGAAAGGCTTGAATGAGTGTTGGCTCGGCTACATAGTTTCTTTATCTTTTATTTTGGCATGTAGCTCAAATGATGTGAAAGCAATTTTAGGCTCCTTCCTGTTCATGAAATTCATGTAGCCAGTTTGAAAGTTTGCGGTTCTTTACCTCCAATACTGTCACTGAAATACATGTGATGGTCTCAATGCTTCCAGAAATCATTACAGGAAATTTCACTGGAGCCAACGTTTTGACGAGTGAATTTTTCTTCGTCAAGGCAACGCTGCTGTCCTGACGAAGACTGGTCAACTTGCCGAAACATTGTTTCCAGCGACGTTCTCTCTTGCAGAACTTCTCATCGCTTCAAGCCTCTCTGTTCCTCTGAACTTCTGTCTCGTTTGGTAGTCAAATTCTGTAAGGAAAATATGTGCGCCGTCATAACAAATGTGACTGAGCCAAATACGACGTGTCCTGCTCGTGATTGTTGATAATTTTCGCATTGGTTCGGATATTCTGCGTCCAGTGTTTGTTCATTATGTCCATATTGCAGTTGTGAATTAAAGCTGCTCTTATAGATTGACACTTCCACACTAAGCGTATGTCTCTGTCTTTTTTTAATATGGAACGTGCAATAAAAAAAATTAATTTTATTTGTGTCGATCGAGTTTTGTCTTGCTAAGCAATCGGTCCGCTTAAGTTTCGCCGCTTCAAAACACATGAACAAAATTAAAGAAAATTGTTAACGAAATGTTACGAATGGCCGCATCGCCCAAGCGGCCAGCGGACCTGAAAGAGGGCACGAACACATTCCGCTTGCATGCGAACTGGGAAAGGAGAGCTTCCGCGGTAACCCTCCTCCTCTCCGTCTTGCGCCCTTTCCCTCTATCTGGTTACCTCACCAGTGACGTCATGAAATAAATGTTCTGTTTTTGATTTATTTCTTGCATGCCCGGCAGCCGCCAGTAGCAAAAGCGGCGCTGCCGCTGCGTATCAGCATGCAAGAGCGCGTCCCATGGGAGGTATAGGAAGTTTCCGCCTCCTGGTTCCACTTCGATATAGATCATTTAATGTCGGGCGTTTCACGTACGGCAGCCATGATGTGACTATGAAGCATGCCGCAGTGGAGGATTATTTTCACAGTCTGGAGTTCTTTGATGTGCACTTTAACATGAAAACTCGGTTGTTTGCCCTTCGCCCCCCATCGAAATGCGACCGCCATGCTTGCGAATCGAACTCGCACTTCTGAGCATAGCAGTATGGCTTCTTGCCAGCTGAGCCATCACGGCGTGTGTCGAAATAGCAGGTGAGCTTCTCGTTCTAAAGATAAATGTCTCATCTGATTAAAGTGGATTACTCTACACCATGGGTCTCAAACTCACCTCAGCCAACGGGCTGCAGTCACGCCATTTAGTTTCGCAATGACCGGGGCAGTGAAGAAGGTAAGAGGGGGGGGGGGGTCTGAAGAATTTGCCAGCAAGTGTTGCCATTTGAAAGAAAACTGTCCCATATCTCATATGCAGGTCCTTTCTGAACGAGATTCGGTGCCCGGATTCTAAAATTATGTCGATACCGATCCCCAACATGGCTCAAATCTGGGTGCCAATTCTGAAATATAATTTTTTATTCACGGTTACGTTTCAAAACAAGGTGAACACATAGAATGCATCAAGAAGACAACGCCTTAAACCAGTCATGCCTGCGTAGCTTACGAACATACTTAATAAGAAAATAAAAACAATGTGGGGCGAAGATACTCATGTGCGGGCCGCGGGCCGCAACCGACAGCCTCGCGGGCCGCGTGTTTGAGACCCCTGCTCTACACGTATCGCAAGATCTACAGTACCACAGGATGAAAGAAAAAAATTTCGAGGTAGCGCAGCTACCATTAAATTAAAAGTACCGCTATAGTCTTCCCTTCACTGGTTCTTACGCGTGAGTTTTATATACAAAAATTTCCTATTCTGTCCAAAGGCACATACAGCCGCTTCGTTCTGCCTTAGGTGCGATCAGGTTGAAGTTTTTGACATGCAGGCAAGAAGTTGATTAGGAGATAATCGCACATTCGTTGGCACTTTCATTTATCTTTCTTTCTTTCCCTTTCTCTAATTTTTCAGCTGCTGGAGGGCTGCTGCGAGTTGTCCGATGACCAGTACCGCATGCTGCGCGGCAAGTACTTCAACAACATGACGCTGCGTAACCTGAGCCAGACGCGGCCGCCCGAATACTTGCCCGACTGTGTCGTCCTAACGAACTCAACGCAGCAGCTTGCGCCACAGCGGTGCTGCAATGAGCGCCGTCTGCTCTCCCTCACCATGCCGAGCGACGCCTTTAAGGTAAGTCCGGTCACCTGAACTGCATTCGCTTTGCAGAAGAGTTGATAGGCGGGCTAGTTGGTATAGATTCATTTTTGCGCTTGTTTGTGTACCTTCTTACTTCGTCCCGTTTGTTTGCGCTGCCAAGTTGTCATAATGCATTCGCTTTACAAAGCCAGGCCAAAAAACAAAGAAAAAGTAGATCAAGAACAACATTTCCATGACATGTTCTCGCACTTCGTCTTAATCTACTTAGCCGCTGCCCTTAATTGTCTCTTGGCTCCTTTCCGTTGCCCTGAGCTTACCACGTAGTTTATGCAGAATGTCAGTAGAAGCGGTTGGTTATGGACGATAGTGGTCTTGACCTAATGCAATATCGACAACGCGTTCTCAGTAGAGCGGAAAGCTCGACTATTTCTATGGTTGCATAATTAAACGGCAGCGCCATAAAAAAAGATGACGCACGGAGATCCGAACACAGTGAGTGGTTACCTACAACTGAAGCATCAATGTCCAAAACCGAGCTATTAATGACAAGCGTCACACGCCATGCGCTGCAAGGGGAACCGGTAAGGAGAAAACGAGAAAATGCAATATGATGAAGTGAGTAAACCTAATTGAGCTAATAAGGACATACCCATGGTGACATATTCAGGTACCACACCGTTTTGACAAGCAAGGGAACTGAGAGTTAAAAGACACACGCCTTGGAAAAACTTCTGATGTGGGTGTGCTTCCAAAGTTTCCCGCTGCGTCTGCCCCCGTGAATGTACAGAAGGCCTTTTTTTTTTTTCCGCTGTGCTCTAAGTATACATATCCTCACACAAATGTTTCTACATTTTTTATTATAATATGGTCTCGTTACATTTAACAATCGCATGCCTCTCTTGCTCTGATTTAAACAACAGCAGAACTCTCCGACCATGCACGCTCGCACCTCAATTTCCATTAGGCTGATATTCCTTTCCGCGCCATTGTAAAAAAGCGAAACACATTGCAATACATCGTGTCTGGTTTCCTCCAAAAACACCTATTAACGGTGGTCGACCCGTTTCTAGTACGCAACTCGGAAGAAGTGGTCGAGGTGTTGGCGGAGCGTAACCCTCGACCACTTGTTCTGCTTTTAGCGTAGATGTAGAGGACCTGTCTTATTCGTTACCCCAGGCCACTTAATGAGGCCCGTGAAGGAAACTATCACTGAGGATAATGATTAAGTATCCTTCAGCAACAACGCTGGGATTCCAGTAGATAGCTTTATGGTTTTATTTAGGCTCGACTGTTGTTTCGTTTGGGCAGTGCCTGTATGAACAAAAGTCGGGGGGTTTGTATCGGCTCAAGAGTGGCAGCTGTACTTTGTGAGTTGCACCCCATAACACATAGTCCCAAAAATCTATCAAGCCTGAATAGGTACCTACAGAGATCTCCAGCTACTCTGATGATTGACACACCATCGAGGGTGGTTTCACAACGGTACGGGGTGCTGAGGACATAAAACTATATTGACGCTGGTTCTTTCTCCGAATGCTATTGACCTAGTATGCACATAAGTGGCCGGAAGATCGGCGCCGTGGTAACTCAGCTGGTAGGAACATCGCACGCGCAATGAGATGATGTGGGTCGTACTCAGTCTGTGGTTGACTGCTTTTCGCGCGCTTTCATTTGCTCGCTCTGTCATTCCTTTACTTCAAATTAGGTGAATTGAGTAATTTGACTATCTCTATTTTCGACGTATGTTGGCGTCACGCGACTGAAACCAACTGAAATAAAGCCCACTTTCCGTTCAGTCTTGCTCATTTTTTTATAGCTGTTTCAATTTGCAGCAATGACACTTCGTTTAGCATAATTTATTTCTTACCACTGCCTCTACTGTTACTGGATTTTCTCTTGAAACCAAAAGGTACGAAGTATTTTTTTTGCACGTGAATTACAGATAATACATATGGTGCAATAACTTTCTATCACATACTACATAGAATGCAGTACACGAGGGCTCGAGGTTGATTGCCAGCACGGCGATGGCGCTTTAATGGAAATGAAATGTAGAAGCGTCTGAGTACCGCAGAGCCAGAATTCTGTTTCCTTCCCGTGCACTTAGGGCTAGGTGCACGTCAGAGAACCCCAGATGGCCAAAATCGGCATGGGGTCTGCCGCTACGGCATGCTTCACAATCATATGGTTATTGTCGTACGTAAAAATAAAGAATACCACGTTGCGCACACACAGTAGTGTTGCGATTCTACTGCGGGATCAAGGGACGTACCTACTCGATTCCGTCGCAGAGTTATCTAATGCTCCGTTAGATAACTCTGCGACGGAATCGAGTAGGGCTCTGTGGTGTGATATCCATTGCCTTTAAGATCAGCCTCGGGGTGAATATCATAGGACAGTAAAAGCTCGTTAATTCGAACTCTAAGAGACCATAAAATTGTTCGAATTAAATAGAGTTCGAATTAGCGGGCCGGCGCTAGAATGAAGGACATCGCGCCACACTGCGCAGGCAGAACCGAGAGAAGCCACCTCTGGACTTGTTATCGCGAATTAGACGATACTATACGTTTGTGGCAGGTTATTTCGTAAATAAGTTCATGGATCTCTAACAGCGAACAGCTAAGTGATCAGTCAGTGATACACCAGAAACAAGCAGCGACATGCATTCATGCGAGAAGTGAGCCTTAATGTCGAAATAAGTGAAACCTCGGTGATACGATCATAGCTCATACGAATTTAGGGGTGATACGAATTTTTCTTTGTTCCCGGGCAAGGCCCATTGGTCTGCAGTGTAATGGAGTACGGTTGCTGCTAACTGATTTTCACTCCGCGGCCCTTGATACGAACTTACGCTACCGGCCAGGTATAAAGAGGTGCTGTCCGCGCTGTCGCGGAAGACGCGCCAAGCACGTTCGAGCGCGGCAACGCAAGCGCAGGCATGCGCGCCGCACCGCCAAATCGTCAGAATCAACGGGGTAAGAACGGTCAGAATAAACCTTCAGAGAGAGATCACAGCCTCCGAGATTGTGTGCGCGAATTTTGGAGGCTCTAATGTGTCTCCGTGTGCCTTCGCGTTTAGATGACAGACGGCAGTGGCGCTATGCTTTCTATTTCTAACGCGTCGACGTGGGCTGCTGTCGTACTGCGTTTACACGTGCCTGCCTCGTGCATTAGACATCTTATGAAAGGTGGACAAGTACCGAAAGAAGGCGAGGACGGTCTTGGCGAAGGAGTCAGGCCTCACAACGTCAACATGCGCTACTGTTGAGGTCGCACTTGTGTGGGCACGGCCTTAAATCTCAAAAAAAAAAAAAGAAGAAAGACCATCCCCAGCACCTGCGCTATAACAAAATCGTAACATAGGACCGTGGTTCTGAAATTTTGCGGCCGTGATCTATCGCGTCAAAGCGCGTCTTACGTTACTTTCGCCGCAGTACTCCGTTGTCATGCGAAAAAGCATTCTAAAATTTGGAAGGGGCTACTGTTGTCGCGGTTCACAACGCACCTGGTTGATTTTTTAACACGGGCGTACGGGCCGTATATTTACGATTACCCGTATGATTGCCGATATCTAAAAGCTTAACGGACAATCATTCAGAGTTGTTCATGACATTGATGCGGCCCTGAAAAACAATAAATGTATATGTACGGCAACTTTCTTTTGTCGGATGCTAATTTCCCATGCTTTCTGGTGATACGAAGTTCGGATGATACGAATATTTTAGGTGGTCCCACGAGATCCGTATCACCGAGGTTCACTGCATATGAGGCTGTTTATGCTCCATAACACATTTGCATGGCAGAGTTAACGCAATCAAAATTAAAAGTAATCAGTAATTTGGATTTGCCTGCGCTTCTTCTGTTGCGACTCCATGAGCGTCGTTTGCGCCTTGCTCAGAAGCTCCAGCGCAGCGTCTGAATTCTCATCTGCGGAGAAATGCTGCTGTTCTGTTGTTTTGCATATCTAGCAAATTTGGTTCGGTTTGCTTTTGCAGAATGCATTGTCATCACTTTGGGCCGATTTCTGCGAGGAGCGATGAACGACAGGGGGCTCCCCGTTCGAATTAAGCGTGGTGGATACCGACGCGTTCTAATTATCGGGAGTTTTCTCCCATAGAAATATACAGGGCTGTGCAGGGAGCAGGGCGTGTGTTCGAATTAACCGAGTTCGTATTATAACGGGTTTTTACTTTACAGCCGCGTCCACATCTGTGTAGAGCACGCGAGCAGCCGGTTTTTGCTCTGCAGTGTGACAGCATGCGGCACTTGCGGGCTCTGACGTGGTCAGCATGACTTTAGGCTGAACACGCTCCTGACAGACCACGTCAGAGCCTGAAACTGCCGCAAGGTGTCGACCTGCCGAGCAAAAAGCTACAAAAACCGGCCGCTCGCGCGCTCTACGCAGACGTGCACGCGGCTGTACGTTTAGGAGATATGTTGAGGCCACTAATCTAAAATTTAAGTATGTTTGTCCATTGAAGGAAGTGGCCGCGCATGGTGCGTTTTGCAGGTCTACGAACGGCCTCTTAAGTGTGGTCACGTGGCCTGCAAGGACATATCTAACCGCCTGGAAATAGTTTTCTACGCGTTCGTGCTCTTCTGCGTAACGCACTTATTGGCCTACTGGACCGTGAAGGCGGAATACAAGCTGCTACGCCTGATGGCCGAGACAAGGCGGACGCGCGAACTGACCACCACTCAGGAAACTCGGGGAGTGCCGTGGTCGCAAGCGACGCCTGCTGTCGGCCACTGAGGCGCCGAGGAATAAGCGGTACGGCCTATTGCTACAATTACAGAAACGTATGTCCCCCCTGCAAACTAGCATACTCTACACGCCGCCAAAAATGTCTCTGATACCACGACAGCAGGCTTGATGAGCTATAAAAGGCGTAATTAGAATGACCCCTGAAAGATCTTTGATAATAAAAGAAAAATCAAGGAGCCGTTTCGTTGGATGAAAGTGCATGGCCAGCGAAACTGTAGAACATCAGGAAGGGCTAGGCAAAGGTACATTTGCTTGCTTTCATGACTTGTTAGCATTGGTGACGTCATAGATTTCTCATCGTTGTGGTATACACTAATTGGTTTCGTTAGGACATTAGACAGATTGTTGGTCAAAGGTCAATATGCACACGACCATGTTCGAGAAGCTGAGTGACTTTAACTGGCGCGACGCTTCAAACCAAACTGTTTTAGCACCAAGTGAGCGTGAACTACTACTTGTCTGGTTTTAAGATGCCCACATCCCTGTCCTCTACAAGGGTCGCAGGCACGCTGTCATGACGGCTAACTCATGCAACGTGTTTGGTCATGAACTTCTCAGTATCATACTTCTGTATGTCTAGAAATATTTACACGGCACATACTACAGTTATCTCTCTTCTTTGTATGGGACGCAGATCTCCACACTCGTTGGCATTGTCCTTTTGCGAGTCAGGTGCGTACACGTCATACGGCAATTCTCTCCTGCTCCTGAGTGCACGTGATGTTCATAAACACTTCTGTTATATACACTAGTTTGAAAGAATGGATCTGATTACGTTTTCGAGAGACACAATGCGGTTATGCCATCAGCATGACATTATGAGCCACATCCGCGGTACGTCGCAGCGAGCGAATGTTCAATGCAAAGAGTGCAAAGGAAGGGGTTTCTTCAAACAGATACACGACTGTTTTGGCTACGGTCGATTTGAAGAGTCGTTCCGGCCCGGTACTTGAGTATCTCTGTTGTCGGGCAGTCCTAACATTATTTTAACGTTTACACATACATAAACAAACAAACAAAAAACACATGCTTCGATATCGTTATACAGCTTCGTTGCACTAACAAACTATCGCATTCTTCTATCCATGTTTTCACCGCCCGTTCGTCACACGTCGAGATGCGAATAGATATGTGCGCTTGTAGACTTGGCCGTACCGGCTGCCTATTGGTCCATATACGAAAAGCACCACTTTTAACCCTGCTGTTGTGCTCTGCCGGGCTGCCACGCAACCAACATGACCAGAAGTGCTCACGTAATTTCCACGTGTCCTCTGAAGTGGCGGGGAACAGATGGCCACTGTGTGAGGAGGGGTGCGCCGGTAATAAATAAACCGTTATTTCACCTAAATGTCCACCGTAGCTCAGAGAACCTTTAAAGGGACCCTGAAACGGTTTTGACGATTCTGTACAAACACACTGGGCCAGTAGACCAAGTCCTAAGGCTCATTTACAGACTAATTTAAGCCCTCTGCGTACCCTGTGTAATTTATTACAACGCTATAAAGCTGCGAATCGCTGCATATCACTGCGGCTCAGCCCAACGCGTTTTCAACCGCCCCTCCCGAGTACGACATGCAGTGTGCGCACGACGTCACTGGGGCTGCTGGATCTGATTGGCTGCGGTGTGCGCGCACGAAAAATTGGCTGGTATGGTGGCGGCACCTGTCGGAGCAGATATCAAGCACTCCGCGATGTCTCTGTTGCCAGACGGCGTGCGTGCTGCCGGGCGCACTGGGCTATGGTCTCCGAGATTGCACGCAACCTGTCGGCGAGCAATCTCGGAGGTCATCACTGGGCGAAGCTCAAATCGTCGAGTGTGCTCACGAGAGCTCTGCGATCGCCAGCGGTGCCAGCGTGTCTCATGAGTTGAGGAGGCAAGGCACGGGTTAGAAGGAGGGTATGATATAATTATCCGTAGCCGTCTTGGTACACGGCGTGCCGTGGCGCCAATGGTCGATGATGCTCTAGCCTAAACGCTGACAAAGCTTCAAATAACCGTTTAAAGGTCCCTTTATAATGGTACACAGGGTGATGGCAAAACCTTGGCACTCCCGTACGAGGTCACCCTGGCGTGATGCGTCTTAATGGCGTCCTCGAGGGTCCAGTTGATATTTCTCAACGAGATTAGTCATAATTTATTGTGCCAACCATAAAATTTTCAGGAATATCTGTTAAATACAGCGTCGTCGACCGAACCGCATGTTACCTGCACCCAAGTGACACGCACATATCACTTACGCCTAAAAAAGGTACTGCGTCACCATTGCGGAATGTATCGGCCTGTGTGTAGAGTCTATCATTTGCAACCACTTCATGACGGTCCCCGATATAATAAAGTGCTTCTGCAAGAGTGACAGGCTTCCTTTCCGTACTGAGCGCGTAGCTGGTGTTCGAAGTGTGATATTTCGTGATCGCTGGTTTCGCTGTGTCGTACATCTCCATGTTACGGCACATGTGGTGTCGCGATCGAAGGCTGACCGTTGTGGTCATCATATGTACTCAGTCCCGTACATGTCAGCCTCGTGCAATACCTGCAGGCAATACAAAATCGTTCTGCCTGTTTCATCCCGAACGATCGCAAAAAAAAAAAAAAACACACACACAAGCTGCTTCCAACATAAAAAGGTTCAGCCCACAGAAAACCACGTCTTTTGCATAAAATCTGCTGGCGCAAGTCATATTGATATTCTATATGCGTTTAAACACCGCCATGCATTTCATATCACATTATCAAACGCTTAAATTGAAACATTCCGCACAGAAACACCGTCCGCTTTTCATATTCATTTGTTCCCCGAGCACGTAAATAAATAAATAAATAAATAAATAAATATATATATATATATATATATATATATATATATATATATATATATATATATATATATATATATATATATATATGCTATAAAAGGTGCCCATACATGCTTCCCATGCTTCTTGTCGTATTCTATTAGGGATGGTCGATTAAAATTTTTCATCGATTAATCGTTAATCGTTCATCGATTTAACCTTTAATCGATTAATCGACATTTTGGATGAGTGCTTTAAGAGGAAACCTTATTGTTTGAGAGGTATTGTTTGTGTCTGATCTCGACCGAAGTCTTTCTATCAGACGCGCTAGAGGTCACATGTGCACATTTGCGCCTTCGTGAAAATTCTCAATTTCGGCCAATGGACACGGATCACCCCGTCGTCTTTGGGTGATGTCACAGATTGAAGGATCTGTGGCCATCATCCATGGACGATTCGGCAGAAGGTCGTATTTCCTCGAAGCCTGCCTACTCGAGCGCACCGATATCGCAGGCGTTTCCGGCGACCACACAGGTCGAAAAGAAGTAATGGAAACATTCAGCGTGGCCGAGGGTTAGGAAATCCCGCGAAAGGCAAAGCAGATAATATTTAATAATATCTGGGGTTTAACGTCCCAAAAAAGGCAAAGCAGAGACGAGGAGGAAGATGAAGTAAATGAGACGCTCGCACTCGTAGGGAGGGCATCTTTTCTCCGATCGTCCTTTAGATATTGCGGAAGCCCTCGATAATACTATAATTGCGGACTGACGTAATCCCTTCCTTGAGGTCGCCCAAGTGAAATTTCACAGCAACATGCCGGCGTCAAACAGACCATCGGTACAGGAATCTGGGGGAAGTAGAGTGACACGAGCTTTTGCCTCCCGGTTAAAATGAACGGCAGTTGCATCAGCGATATCACATATTTCATTTCCTCGTTGCCCTAACTCGGCTCTACGCGCACATCTTCAATCGTGTGTACAGCCGCAACTGTAATAATAATAATAATAATAATAATAATAATAATAATAATAATAATAATAATAATAATAATAATAATAATAATAATAATAATAATAATAATAATAATAATAATAATAATAATCTGGTGTTTTACGTCCCAGAACAACGATATGATTATGAGGAACATCGTAGTGGAGGGCTCAGGAAACTTCGACCACCTAGGGTTCTAAAGAACGTGCACCTAAGTCTAAGTGCTCGGGCCTCATCCATTTTCGATTCCATCGAAAAAGCGGCGGCCGCGGCCAGGATTCGATCCCGCAACCCTCGGGTCAGCTGTCGAGCTCCGCAACCACTAGACTATCGTGGAGCCCGAACTATGAGCCTTCGGGCTCCACGGTCAGGCATTAGAATATATAGTCTTTTGCGACTGTCCTCCTTTCGCGTCACAGCAGAAGACGGGGACCTCTATAGGATCCCTGACGTGTGACAGCAAGCGTTAGCTGAAAGCAGCACTTCTCCGGGGTCTGTTCGGCCATTTTCATAATCCGCGAGTGCGCTTCCTTGAGCTGCATATTCGCACAACTAAAGGCGGCACCTGTTGTGCTTCGTGTGGAGACGAGGTTCTAGTTGCAAGTGCAAGGGTTAATCTATTATACGTGTTAATGTCAAGAGAGTGGCTAAGTCTACATTTTCCGCGTCATAGCGCAAGAAAACTGCGCTTGAACACGCTGTTTGCCGAAGTGACTAACACGTATAAATTGGGCTAACTGCATCGCCGGAATGCTAGCTTTCCAGTAATTATATATATATATATATATATATATATATATATATATATATATATATATATATATATATATATATATATGTATATATATATATATAGTCACGAAAGAAGAGACAATCAAGAGACGAGACAACGCCCGTACGCTGGGCCGGCTGTTCTTATTCTGCTTCGTTCTCCTCTTTCTTGCAGCAGCTTAGCGCGTGCCCGCGCCCCAGTGGCGCTGTCATTCTTACAATATATATATATATCAGGCGGACAGTTGAACTAGTTGGTATATAGCATAATGAAAGTTGATTATTAGCATCCTTGTCCCCTTTACGATAGTAATCTTCTGTGTATATATATATATATATATATATATATATATATATATATATATATATATATATATATATATATATATATATATATATATATATATATATATATATAAATGGTAAACAATAATATTTTATTTGCAAAGCAATAAGATATAACGGCAATAGGAACCAGTCAAGAAATAAACAACGCATATTACAATTTCGAACTTCTTGGACCACTGTGTAGTGCCGTTGAAGAAAAAATAAAATAAAATCTACCCAAAACCACCATATGATTATGAGGGACGCCGAAGTGGAGGACTCCGGAAATTTCGATCATATGGTGTTCTTCAACGTGCACTGATATCGGACAGTACGCGGGCCTCGAGCATTTCGCCTCCATCGATATGCGACCGCCCCGGACGGGTTCGAACCCGCGAACTTCAGGTCAGCAGCCGAGCTCTGTAACAACTGATCCACAATGGCGGACCTGAGAGTTAAATAAAATACCCAAAAAGTTGCCATAGACACAGCAGACGAAAAAATTCGCTAGTTTATCAAAGGCAAGGAGCGCTGAGTTCATGCGATGAAACATGATGAAACAGCGCGGAGCCAAAAACGAGCGCAAACAAAATATGCAATTAAACGATGCGCTCGCACGTCTGAAATATGCAGAAAATAACAAACTTCACTGTTGAAAATTTGATACACCGCCTTTGTTTTCATTCAATGAATCCATAGCGCAGAAAACACATGACAAAGGAAGAGGTCCTGCGAAGAGGACCCAGCTTTTTGAACGAATATGAATTTCCAACAGTCCATCCTTTTGAAACATAAGAATCGCTTGTGTAATTGAAGAGCGACTTGACTTTCAAGATAAGTTACACAAAGGCTCTTGGCTAAGTAGCGAGATACTGATAGCTTACCTGAAGAGGCGTATTGGTGGGTTCGGGAACGGTGTCCTCAACATTTTAATTTTAGTCATGACCATATTTCTTCGGAGGATGACTCTTGGGACATTAATAAAGTTGGCATGAAGCAGGTGATATTTTAAGAATTTCGGTCGCTGGGTTCGAGTACTGCTTACCACCTTTATCACACATCGCAGTCGTCGTTTCCGAATCTTGTGTGAACAACGTCCACACCGCGCTCCTCTTGTGATTGCTCGCTGTTACGACCAGGCCCGTAGCCAGGGGGGGGGGGGCCTAGGCCTTCCCCCCCCCCCCCCCGAAATTCGGATTGAGGGGGGTGTTTTACCAAGAAAAAATGATAAAAATAGGGGGTTTTCAAGGTTTTCAACAGGTGCCCCCCCCCCCCCCCCCCCCCGAAAAAAATTTCTGGCTACGGGCCTGGTTACGACATTACAAAGGAAGCAGTATACACACCACAATGTAATAATATCGCAATATAGCAAGTAAGCACCACGTGAACGTTGCCGACAGTTAACCAGCACACGATAGAACAAATGGGGGGCGAGAGGAGGCGAACGCATTAAGCTGTGAGCGGAGTGAAGCGGGCAAGTGCATTTCTGTCTCGTCGGGGTGGGGCCGCTCCCTGCGCGCGCCCGAAGCTTTGGGGAGGGCTTAGAGGTGGACGCCGTAGGCGACGGAGACCAGGGCGAGTTCATTTCTGCCTCTATGGGGTAGGGCCGCCAACGGCTTCGGCTCATTGTACCAGCGTACAAATATGCGCTGTAGTGAAAAAGAGTACGTGCGCTCGGCTATGCGTATGGGCATCGCTCGCCTCGCACTCATTCGCACCGGCCAAGGGGCTGAGTTGGGGGGGGGGGGGGGCGCCAGTCGCAGTAATCGATTAATCGAAAAGTTTTAATCGATTAATTCGATTAATTGAAATACGCAAATCGATTACGATTAATCGATTAACCGTGTGCCTTTAATCGCTTAATTGATTAATCGTTCATCGATTTTACCACCCCTATATTCTATGAGGCGCTTGCCTAACATATCCGGCGCAGGTCATATGCGCAGCCTCTAGTACGTCACACGGTTCTTTATAAGTGCTTGGCCTCAGACGACTGGAAGACGAAAGCCTTGGTTTTCTTCTCAGCTGATTCAATTGATCCCGCGCTAAAGCTTCCTGTACACAACGTTACTTTGCACTGCTTCCGGGATCGGTGTAATTTCGAGCTTTCTGCACTCCACGTGGTTTTCCATTGCCTCCGCGATCAGTCCACTTACGACCAAGCTACGATGTCATGTGATGTCGCCATCATTTCGTGTCACGATTGCGTAACAAATTTCGTTACATGCGACGTAGCACTGACGTCACCATCGCCTGATGATTTTTTCCCATCGCACGCGTTAGCGCAGCCGACGGTCACTTTTCACCTTTGTTGAGGTTTGCGCCTTGAAAATTCGACCGAACTCTCCGGCGATACATAACCAAGGTGTATGTAAACTGGTAGCGCAACTTCCGTAGAAGCCCATGTATATTTTAGTTGGTGGCTCGTTGCCACCGTCGCCATCTACGTATGAAGGGGGGCAACTAACAGCAAATAAAAAAATAAAATATGACGTCACAAGTGGAAGCGGTAGCGACGTCACGCTTTCGCCCTACATGGCACGAAATTGCAATTCTTCTTAATTGCTGACCTTTTACATGACTTTTGATAAATACGCGATTTTATTGCGCTTTTATGGCTCGCCAATTGCGTGCGCGAGAGAAAAGGAAGACCAACAAGAAAGATTGAGGAAGCAAAGTTGTTTGATTAGCATAGGCGTGCGCACGAGGGAGGCAGAGGGGGGCGGCCGCCCCCCCTAGTCCCCTAAGAACCTAAGAGGGGGGGGTGCAAAGTCTGCCCCATACATTCACTGAATAGGGAAGGGGGCGCTGCGAAAAACCTTCGCCCCCCGCCTGAACTGTAACCCTGCGCACGCCTATGTTGATTAGCCAAATAGTGTACTTGCAATGTACACCAAAAACATTGCAGAAGAAGAAATTGTGATACAACTGTTCACAAGCACAATAGCACAATAGTTCGAAAACTCACGTTGCCCAATCGTGTAAGTCCACTGCAGCGAGACAGCAGCCTTCAGAATATCGCTTTGGCAACATTATAGTACAGCGATTCTTTGCTTAGCGTGTCGCATTCACCGTCACGAAAGGCGAGGCTCGCCGGCCATGCGCCAGCGACGGCAGTCGGCAGTTACAGGAGCGGCTATCTACAAATTCTGTGAGCTAGTTCAGCTCAGAAATGTCACGCCAGTAAACAGTACATAAGCAAATAAATAAACTACGGAAGGTACGCACGAAACCGCCACGCAAAAGTGAGCGATGCATCGTTGACCCGACAATGCGCCGAACTGAACACAAGCCCAGATAGCAGACTGCCTGCATACGCCCCCCTATTTATGGCGCTCGACCAAAAAATGAGGCAATGAACCATTTAGCCAAGTGTCAGATATACAGTAAATTTCTAGTTCACATTGCCATACACATAATTATGAGTATTCGAAAAAAAAATTCTATCGAGTTTTTGGTTTTCTTGTTTTGTCCCCTCCTCACCTAGTCGCGCTTCAATCGTACGGCGGGCGTTGATGTCGTTGGCAGTAGGTTTTCGACCACTTTTCGTTCTAGGTTTCACGACCAATATGATTTGACCATGACATAACCACTGATGGGCGTCACTAGGGTACGACCAGGGTGACATCACTGTACACGACAACAATTACCGTGGTGTTAGTTCTGGATTGATTGACGTACGTGCGCCATGCTTACTATAATGGCAGCGCACTAAGCGTATCTAGGAAGCGAATTCAAACGTCTCTAAAGAGTATGGCGGTGGAACTCTGGCGCCTTTCGGTTTATCAGGCGACATTTCTTAGATTTCACCACTATGCTAAAATTAGCATCGGACACTTGCGACATCTCAAAGTGGCAATGGGATCTTCACAGGAAGGGCTTCAGTTCTCCAATTTTTAATTAGTGGAGACGGGTATCCGTATCCACTAATTAAAAAGATAATTATTCTACATTTCCATAACTACTGCCGTAATTGATGTCTCTAGTCATCTTAACGTGTCTGCTGTCACTCAAAGAGTAAAGGCAGCGAGCCATTATTTTTTAGGATTTTCGGAAACATTTCTTGATACACCTTGTATAGAAATTCAGCAGCAAAAGGGGCGTTACTATCCCTTAGGCTTGTGGCGTTGATATAAAGGCGTTGACATTCTCGTGCGGCTAACGTCAAACCGCAGCGTCCATCGAAGTTTTGTGGTGCCAGCTCCTTATGTTTTCAATTGCAGGTTCCTGAACAGTGGCCGCTCAGCTACAATCAAGCAAGGCCGCATTCCCGTCAGCCTTCAGAGCTGCATGTGCTTCGCACAGAGGAGAACGCCGTTCAAAACTAGCACGAAATTGTTTTTATATATTGAAGCGCTTTTTGTTGACGATATTACCCGAAGAATTATTTTTCGCTCTGACGCTTTATAAATTGAATGACGTTCAAATTAATTTACGTGTCGTTGTTCTAATAGTCATTCTTGTATATAAGTAATCACGCATGAAAGGTGCCAATAAATTTCATATGACAAGTTCTTGGTGAGCCTTAAGGGTTTTCGCATCGAAAAAAGACGTGCCATGCAGTCCTGCACTGAATTTGTTGATTTTTGATTTTTCCTGTTTAAAGGTAAAATGCACACCGGTTCGAAAGCTATGCAACACGCGCCGGTGTCAGAACAGAGTTCAAGGAACTGCACTTTATAACCTCCCACGCCGACGTACTGCGTGCTTAGTGCTATACGTACCGACTTGTCAGCATGCGCAAATTGTCTCCTGAAAAAGCACAAATGGACTCCTTGGTAAATTGAAGATGTCAGTTATTTTTTATTGTATCGCTTCAAGAAACTGATAGGCGCGTCAGCTACCACTCGAAGGGCACGTTCACACTATATAGGTAAGCAGCGGGAGAGCGTAACCGCCCAAGCGGCCGGGCGGCGCTGCGCTTCTTCAGTAGGTTCCACATTTGTTCTGCCGCAGCTGCCACCGCCTTCGCCACTTTTACCTTCGCTTTGTAAGCAAAAGAAGAGAATTCGTGTCAGTTCGCAAAATTCATACTCTGTATGTCTCGTACCCAGTTCGTCAGGCATGCAGAACACCGAGAATAATGTACTTCTGACCTTTTCAAGCCGTATTCAGGAGAGATGGTTTAATAAAACTTGAAATTCGGCGAGATGGTGCATAATTTGACGGGAAATTTGAGCGCAAAGAACAACAGTCACAAGAACGAGACAACAGGACAAGCGCTTGTCCTGTGTTCTCGTTCCTGTGAATGTTCTTTGCCCTCAAATTTCCCGTCAAAGTATTCAGGAGAACAGCTGCGGAAGTTATATAAGCGGATACCCGAATAGTGGTTGTGGGGAAATTCGCTCAGCTTTGTAAAATCGAGATATCTGCTACACCTTTTGCTGATGGACAGTTTGCAAAATAGTTACTGGGCCTGACGAGCAAGTTTGTTTTCAACCAGATAGCCTCGACCACAGACTAGCCGGCAAACTATTTTTTTTCCATTCACCAGTAACCCCTGCCTTTCATTCATTTCATTTGACTTGTTATCTTGTTGAAATGAGGTGTGACATTCCTCCAGTGTGCTCTGAAAAGCCTTTGTGGCGCTCCTGCACCGTCACTGGAATGTGGAAGGGTGAACGTCCTTGGAGCTAGAAAAGCAGCCTGGGAACCAGAGTTCTGGTTGGAAAACATTGCCGCGGGAAAGCCAACTTACAGGTGTTTTTAAAGCTTACGCAAGGGGGCGCTCACTGTTTTGCAAAGTGTCCATTCCCGCCTCTTCGGCAGTCTTCACCCAAATCTGGCTCTTGAGGAGCGCGTCCGTGTAGAGGCTGTGAGTGTACTCGCGCAGCACGGGTAGTTTGTGATTGAATCGATGAGTGTCACCACGGACTCCTTGGCCGCAGCTTTGAACCTGCGGTCGGGTGTTTGTATCACGATGTTTATGTGGTAATGTGGCCAAAGTACGGCTTCCGGTGAAGCGGAAACGTGTTCCGCCGTTACCGTGGCGGAAAAATCAGTCGGAGACCGATCGGGCTCGCCACCTCGTTTTTGGCTGTCCAGGTGGCGAATGTAGCGTATTTCTTGCGAGGGTAGCCGCTTTCGCCTGCTTCGAGCTCTACTTGCAACGGGCCTGAAGCCTTGGCGCTGCTGCCGTTTGGCACAGCAATTTCATCACGCTACACGACACAGCTTTGCTTTGCGGTGTTCTTGCGGCTTGCAGTGAACTGCATTTTTACGTGCTTTCGGTGGCATACCTCTGTATTTTTTTTCAGGAATGATGTTTAACGACGTTTAGAATTCTAAGAATAATTTGCTTCCGTGAAGATAACTATAGCGTCCTTTTGTGACACTTGGAACACGCATTTTCCAAGTTCGTCCTTAAAGGGCCCCTCCCCACCCCGCGTTAAAAGACGAGGGAGGGGGTTTCCTCCTAGCCTTCGCTACCCTCCGCACAGGCGATGTATCTTCCTCGCCACTTATTTCCTAAAAGCACGTGTACAGCATCCACACTAAGCGTTGAGCCCATCAAGATTTCGCGCTTGTCGGCTACGCGCTGTTATCTCCGCTTGCGGAGTCGGAAGCGCACAAAATTTAGTTGATCAGTTGATCGCGCACGATAGTCATGCGAGACAAGGAAGACTGGATGGGCAGCTGCGTGACAAAGCAGTGCTGGAGAAAATGCAGATCTGATATTTCGCGTATATGGACCAATCGAGCGTACGTACTACATAGATGTCACGGGAATCACTGATCTTGCGTCCCGAAGTGCTCAAGAAAGACGAGAACCGCCAGGAGAGAATAATACGCTCGTTTTTTTTTTTTTTTTATTTTCAGAGGCTGGTGAAGGGCCCTTAAGCTTTTACGTATGTGGGACAGTAAAGTGCCACTTGGACTAACGTCAGCTAAACAAACCACTCAGTCGTACGAACTTTTTTAAATCCCCCGGCGAAGCGCCTTAGAACCAAATTCTAAAGAATTTCAGTTTAAAGAAATTAGTGAAAAGTGCATTTCAGTTCTACGAACGTATTTTGTGACCTTATCCAATGCTTCTCGCGCCATACCGATCAGGAATTGTCCGAAGCGCTGGGTACAGACAGCGTTGTGCCTTTTGCGGACTACGTCATTTGTGACTCTCGCGTTGAGGCATGCGCCACTCTGTCTACAGAAGAGATTATGGCGAGCATCCTACCTCAGGAAGAAGAAGAAGAGGCGGAAGAAGTAACCGTATACAGAGGAATCGCCAAGAATGTCGGCTAAAGAAGCACTGGTGTATTTGGAAGAGGTGATGTCCTTCGCTATCCATCAGAGTGTAGTGCCGGAAAAGGTTTATGGCAGCTTGCACACAGTGGCTGAATTCATGACCACTGCAGTCCTGCGTGCACAAGAGCAGCAAAAGAATAATGCCTTCTTCAAAACATGCTAAATACGCAGAAATTCACATTCAAATAAGCAGAATTGCTAATAAAAGTGTTGAAATTTCATTTCAACACTGATGTTTACCTTAGGTCATGATAACTAGTAACAACATAGCTATTTCAGTTGAGCGAACTTTTACTTTAACGAACCGTTTCCTAGGAATAAGTCGGATAAGCGGGCTAATTGTTTTGGCTGCAGAGTGGAGCAGTTCGGGCACAACACACGAAGACACAGCGAAAAAAGTACACAAGGACTAGCGCAGACTAGCAACTGGCTTTTATTCCACGAACAGAGCACGTATACACATTGCCGACAACCACGTCATAACTGCTTCGCATGAGCAACACGGCACTGTATGTCCCGTTACATAAATGATAAAATTATTATCAAAACCGATACATTATCACGTCTTGTTTAGCAAGTTAATTTCTTCGTCATTTAATGCGACGGACGGATGACGAACACACGCGTCTTGATATCTGGATATATGCCAAGCTTCTATGTCTCTTGTTGTTTGGTTAAGGTGAACATAGAAAAAATTGGAGGACGCTTGAGCTTCTTCTTCAAGAGTAGATCGCGATAGCGTAATCGGGCCTCGTGGGTATCGCCTGCTTCGGTTCTCGATGCGTGCCTCAACCGTGCCGTAAGGAAACGGACGACTGTGCGCGTAACATTGGCCGTTTCGAAGTATCATTGAATGCCTATTGCAAGCACAGTTGTTAAGTGTTCATTACGCCATAATTCTTCCTTTTGCGAATCAGCAAAGAGGCCACTACGCGTCCGTAGGGCAACACGCGAACCTAGGCCGCTGTTCCCTTTGTTGATGGTTCTGCTGCTGATGATGATTAAATATGTCTGAGCGCTTTGTAATGGATTGGCCCTTAAAACACCGAATCGTTACTCAATTACCATCTTTTGGCGCCTGACGCGATTCTACGCTTCTCCCACGCATAATACGATGCATTAAGGAGACTCCTTCCACTACATAAAGGAAATAATTGTAAAGTTAAGGGCTCGTTTGCTTTGTTAAACACAGTATTAATGAGAAGTAACAGACAATGATGCCAAGGAAGGTATAGGGGATGTTATTAGAAGTAATTGTAACGTAAATGTGAAGAAAGAAAAGTGGACGAAAAGATAACTTGCCACCGGCAGGGACCGCACCTGCGACCTTCGAATAATGCGTCCGATGCTCTACCACTGAGCTACGGTGGCGGTCATCACTCCGTCCACTTTATAGGGTATATATGTGCATTTAAACGTGGGAGCATCAGTCAGCGCCGCCTGTTGCCGTTGCGGCGAGTGCGGAACATTCCGTGACCGAAAAATCGAGAAAGATGCAAATAAAATAAATAATAAAAATTTGCGGGTCGGAGTAAGAATCGAACCCGGGCCGTCTGCGTAGCAAGCAGTGTTCCGCACTCACCGCAGCGGCAACAGGCGGCGCTGACTAAGGCTCCCACGTTTAAATGCACATATATACCCTATAAAGTGGACGGAGTGATGACCGCCACCGTAGCTCAGTGGTAGAGCATCGGACGCATTAATCGAAGGTCGCAGGTACGGTCCTCGCCGGTGGCAAGTTATCTTTTCGTCCACTCTTCTTTCTTCACATTTACGTTACAATCACTTCTAATAACATCCCCTATATCTTCCTTGGCATCATTGTCTGTTACTTCTCATTAATACTTCCACTACATGACATTCATGTATGTATTTTTCCAAGCCGTTCGGCTAATATTGTGGCTCTGTGGTAAAGCACCTGCTTGCCACGCAGACGGCCCGGGTTCGATTCTCACTCGGACCCGCAAATTTCTATTGTTTATTTTATTTGCATCTTTCTCGATTTTTCGGTCACTAACAAGATGATGATTTGTCGCTCACAACCAACGGCACCCACGCCGACACCGACGCCTGAATTTCTGCGAAGTGAGCTCTTTAACGCTCTCGCGTTAAAACAGCAGTTTGATCACGCAATGGACTACGTGATTCCAAAGAACCAAGCGCACAGTGTAAAGATAAATCCGTGTCAGGCCTTCCTTTCAGGTTGGTCAAGTGTTTTTTTTTAGGGGCGAAGCTCCTATACGGGTGTGGGTCTGTCCCTCCTCTGTAGTTGTCGTAGTAGTAGTAGGTAGATAGCCACGTATAGTGGAATGTACCCACTCCACGTGATAAAGACGATGACGCAGTATAGTTGAATGTACCCACTCCACGTGACAAAGATGACGATGACACTTTATAGTGGAATGTACCCACTACACGTGATAACGATGAAGTATAAGCGCGTTCCAGTATAGTGGAATGTACCCACTACACATGAGAACGATGACGATGACGCTGATGACCATGAAGTATAAGCGCGTTCCAGACCACACATTCTCTTTCTGCCATGGATGAAAACGATCGAGCTTCGCCCACTCATCATCATTCACTTCGTGGATATGGCGTAAATTTTTTTTTAACTTTGCACTTACAAATCGGCCGGTCTGACCTACTTGAACTGGCCGCACTTGAGCAGAATCTTATAGACGACGTTTCTTTTGCTATTCACAATCTTTTGATCAGGATGCTTCGAACACTTCGTAGTGATGCTGTTAGAGTTGTCCTCGTACAAGTTATTTATAACAAGGCAAACACCCCCTATTTTGTTTCTTGCCGAGCAAACTGCACTAGCACCATACTTGGCGACCAACCTCTTGTTTATGTGAAAAAGCATGCGCGTATGGCATGACCGAAATTTTCTTTGTGTCTTGGCTTCTTTGCATCCCTTTCTTCTCAAGGTTTGTTTCCTTCAATAGCCTTACGCTTGCAGGTAGAAGAACCGAGGTGGAATATCCGGCGTTTTCCAGCAGGACCTTCTTTAGGAGCGCTCCATTTACCTTGTGCTTGCACGTTTTCGTTAAAGCCGATGCAAAACATCCCATGCCGATTCGGTTTTTGTTGTCCTTGAACGGGTGGAAGTGTACTGTGTGGGGTCTCGATATGAGATTGCCGCTCTCGGAGCAAGGGAGACAGCAGACACGGTCGTACCAATCCAAACATCGTGCACATTTATTGAACTACGGCGAGCTCGCTAGCCGAATCATAAATCAAACGCTAAAAACAACCTTAAACAATCATTATGCCAATACACTCAATCAACATAGCAACAAACAACAAAGTACCGCGAAGGCGGCGTCGCCGACGGTCGACTCACCACGAGGGGCCCGCGGGAGACGACCCGCGCGGTGCCTTCCCCACGGACCCACCGCAGGAGCCGCCCGTCCACGCCAGCCGCCAAACGCCAAAGAGACTGTTTCTTCCCGTGCGCCCACCAGCTTCGCCGCCCAGCGGCGCTGCTGGCGCTACCGTGCTAACTTTAACGATGATGATGATAATAATTACACGCGCGAGCACAACGCCACCTTCCGCTCGGCGGCCATCAACCCAAACTGCGGCTTATCCGCGAGACGCGCGCGCCGTGGGGCGCAAACGACCTTACAGGGGGTGATGGCACCCCCCACAACTGTAAGAAAGGCTTCTCCATTCTCGAGGAATACTTCCGGCGCAAATGGACTCCTTCGAAAATGAGCTTCACATCGAGGAACTGCAAACAGCCGTCAGTGGGCACTTCATATATGAAACTTAGACCTTTGCGTCTTTTTGTGAATGTGTCCAACACACTTGTGCTGAAAATATCCCATGCCGTGTTAACGCCCAAAATTAAATATTCGTCAACATATCCGAATATTTATAGAACTTTGCTATCCAAATCGGAATTGTCAAGTTTGTCTATGCTACTAAAAAATTGTGCTTAGCCCCGGAGTTACTTTTGACCCTATGCACATTCCATTGTTTTGACGGAATAGTTTATGCATAAACTGTACAACCGTGCTCTCCAGGTACATGCCAAGTACTTCAAGATAGGTTTCTAGTTACAATCCACTGCTATTACGCAAATCAACTTCATCCCTGTCCCGTTCCACTCACTCTTTTACACACTGTAGTCGAACCTGCTGCGGGAGAGAGTCACAAAGATCTTCAATGTCAACACTGAAGCACTTGCAGCTTCCTTCCTTAAGACCAGACACGTAATACACAACCTCCTAAGAATTCTTGATGAAAAACGGGTCGTTCCTTGACAAAGAGGCAAGTATTTTTGTGAGAAAACCAGATATAAGGAACTGCCACGAATTGTGTTCCGACAGTATTGCTCTGAACGGAACGTCCTGCTTACGCATCTTTGCCCGAAGAACACATCCAGTGTATGGCCTTTTTCAATTTTCACTAATGGAACCCGCTTACCTAACTCACAATTTTTAACAATGCCACCGCACGTTCTTGAGTTCCTTTGGTGTTATTTTTTACTTCCTAAAAGTACTTGTGCAACGATCTAATGGGCAATGAATGCAATGTAAAATTTCTGTGGACCCCGTTCGACGTAGGAATTGCAGGAATCAGGTAAGCTGATTTCTGATACTCTTCCATGCAAAGTGCTTACATATGTTCTGAATGAGAGACCCCCAAAAATCTCTTAAAACTTTAAGGGCACAATCCGCAGTCGCTTTGTGTCAATGCACAAGAATTATCATTAGGGACTTGTGATCCGTGAACTTAATCTCGAAGAACTAATGCCCTTGTACCGCATGAGGACCGACTTCACGTTCACACCGGCTTGGTTACTCAGCTCTAGACGACGCGTTCACCGCTATGTGCCTTCTGCAATGATATCGGCTAAAATAGCATTTCATTTCGCTGTTCCGGCAGTTCGACGCAGAAAGGAAAGCGCAAGTTTACGTCTAGCAAAGGAGCGGTGTTACAATGGACTTTTCATTACGTCGTCTTCGCCCAGAGAAGCCGTGGCAATCAGGAAGACAGTCCAGGGGCAGCTGATTGCATTCGTTTGAGAGACGGGGCTGATAAACATCTGACGCCAAACCCTTGATATAATATCATAGGAGGCTCCTCGGTACAGTTGTTGTAGCCCGTGCATACAATGCTAACCCAGCTTGCAAAAGCATCATCGCGACTACCGCCACCACCACCACCCCTAATAGGAGCCATTCGACAGATGCTTCGAATATTCTCGTGGCAGTGTATTGACAATGAAATATTTCACATGAACATATAATAAAACTGTAGTAGGCAATATTTTTTTAATAATTGTCTGTTATCTCCCATCCCCTTATACTACTTCATGGATCACGCCTTTTTTACTTCCTATAGTGGGTTCAACCCCGCCACCACGCATTAAGGAGACATCGAAGGAATCGGCTCGATGCTGGTAAGGATCGACATTTAAAGAAATGACACCATTTACGAAGCAGGTCCTCGTTCTACTTGCCCATTGCGTCGTGTTAAGGCCACAGTTTTGCGCGAACTGAGCGACTCCCGCCCGTGCTGATTCCCCCGTACCCGAACTCCGGCACCATGAGAGCTCAAGCGGACTATCCCGTGTCTCAAGACGACCGACAACCCGTGTCGGTACGAGGGGTTCCGACACATCCTGGAGGTCCTCGACGCCCTCAGCGCGGCGTCCCTTCACCGCATGCGGACACGGTGGTCTCCATCACACTGAGGATCACCTTGGCGTTCACGCTAGTGCCGTTCTGTCTGAGTCTGCCGAGTACTTACATCATTATCAAAGACGTCGTTACTGATCAGGCAAGTCGCACGAGCGAACAAACGGCTAGTTACCCTACACTAGCCATTGTTTAGCTTTGACCTAGCGTACAACTGATAAATACAGTTATGTACGCAGATTACGCGGCCGTGAATACCAGGTACCAGTATCGGTATTGGAAAAAATGATATAATGATTGATTCTTTGTTAAGCAATGTTGATGTGTTGGACACTGAGAAATCTGTCTTTTGTGTAGTGCTGTTGGGCCGGCAACACAGCTTTCTCACGTCGATGCATCTCTTCACAATGCCCATAGACTGCCGAGCCACCAAGCGGAATTCGGGAGCGTCCCTTCGAGGAGGGTCAGTAGACGACAAAATGGCAGCACTACGCAGTCGCTTCCTTGTTCGGCTGCGCTAGTCTCAGTGTTAACGCGTTTGCAAGAAACGAACACTAAGGCTTTGCGTGTTCCCTGCACCTGTGAACATACCGGGCCCTCCGTGACACGATAAATCTGATTAGTTGTTGAGAGACGTGAAGTTTTCATAAAAATACGTGGCAACTCGCGCTTTCAGTGATGGCCCACAGCGCACACATACCAGCTTCGCGAGGTTTTCTGTAGCCCCGTATGTTAGTTAAGTGTTATCGTCTGACCTTTTCAGTTGAAACTCACCTTGCTCTACTTGCAATAGCGTTCGTCAGTGCTTTTGCAGCGCATGAATCCCAAAACATTGTACGCGGAAAGTCGCGCGGGCTCGCAATTTGGTCATCTCTTAATGAGCAAGCGCTGCGCCACTTGTTTTTGTACGTTTGGGGATAGCTGGCAGCATGCTGCAAGCGATTTCCTCGTTGACCAGTTTGAGAGCAAAATGTTCTCCGAGCCCAGGTGACGTGGTGACGCGGAGTGGTCGAAGTCGTTCGGCAGAAGAAATTCTTCCGATTGCTTTCAGCAGTGATGTTGAATGAAACCATCTTGACGAGAAGAATTTTGCACTGTACATGGAAGCATGCGAAAGCATCGAGAGTGACAGCAACGATGAACGATCAGCTGCTAACTCTCGCGGAGCGAGTTACACTTGACGTCCCCTCGAGCGTTAATGTTTTTTCACGCTCGCAAGTCACTTAGACTGTATTTAATGCAGAATGTCCTTCAGCGAGATAAAAATGAAAGCATAGTTTTTGTTCTGCATTGCATGCAGCGCAGTTATTATGGATATTATGGAGCGCTGAATACCGCGAACACGCTGGACCTCGAACAGCGAAGCGAAATGGTTAGAGCGATGAAACATGAAGTCATGGCCACACTGCGTGCCTCTCGGCTAACTTCTACTGTACTTCACCGGTACCTTCTGAACGGCATTGTTGTTCGACGAATTTGAGTCCAATCGAAGAATTCGACATGTCGAAAAGCATACGTGTGTACTCTTTTAGACATTCATGTTTTTTATCGTGCTGATCGAACGTGCAACATACGAGTGCAGTGAATTGCACACGGCTAGAGTATTAACATGGCTGTGACACAATCGCTACTTAATGGGATGTTATGCATGTGTTCTGTTGAAGAAGCAACTCAGTGTTCCGGGATGCGTAACTAATGACGACAGCGTAATATGTTTGAAAACCATAACCATGTTAAACATTCGCTCCCGTGCAGCATCGATGGCGTTACTCGCTAGCGGCTTACTACAACGGCAAATGCGTCAGGCAGGCTCGGTACGTACTATTTCGGAGTGCCGTTCAGTTCATACGTCAATTCTAGTTCATGCAGTTGTCTGTAGCACACGCAGGATTTCGTAAAGCATCGTTCATACTCGGTAACGGATCTCAGTGATAACCTTTCATACTGCGACAAATAATTAGGTGGCGAGCTTCCATATTTGGGAAACTATTTTGGTCTCATTTGCATTTCAGTGAAGCTCATGACTTCATCCGGTGTAAGTGGCACGGGCCGTATACGTCCGCACGTCCTGTCTGTTGCTATGCTAACAAACGCGTTGACCCCCCCTCCGGGCGCCATCTTGAATAGTACAGCGCGCCACCTATAGTTCGTGGGCATTGCGCATACTGACACTCGCTTCTACATCTCCACGAAACATATTTTGTCTTACTTTATAGTGCTTTTGTCAGTCCAGTGTGTTGCGAAGCTCTCAGATTCAGAAATACCAAACTCCGAGTTCGTAGTGTGCTCGCCGCCGAATGCGTGAAAGCACTGTTACTCGCTTGCGCGTGTTTCGCCGGTCGAATGCATTCATAACTGTCTTGAGTCATGCCGAGATGCTCGCGCATAGACTCCGAATAACGCACTGCAGCGCTGGTGTCCATGACAGCTGTAATACCCTAATTAATTTTTGTTGTCCATTCTGTACCCTTACGTTGCCTATGAGTGTGTGTTTGTGTATGCGGCCTTTTTCCATGAGCCTGAAGCATTTTCAAACTGCCGTTTACCGCTTTTAGTCTGGATTGACCCACAACTATTGCGCCGAAAAGAAACTTTTCTTGATAGAATTGAAAAGAAGACAAGCTTCTTTCATGAAAGTTAGCTGGCAGACAACGGCACACTAGCAATTTATTTTTAGCCCTGACTTTCACACATGCCTGCGTTTCCTTAATAGCGATTTCATCTATCCATGCGCTCCTCACCTTAATTTAGTAGAGTCTATAGTTATGTTTCAGGACGTCATGAAGACGGCTGACAATTTTTCAGTCCTCTGAAAGGTATTTTTTGCGCGTTAATAGAATATTTATGTATAAAAAAGAGGCCCGTGTGCTTTACAAGAGACTACGGTGACAAGTGTTGCGATAATGCATTCTTTACCGCGTTATAATCAGGACCTTTATCATCTCCGTTTGCCGCGGCCTACAGCTAATACCTTTCATTGTTCGAAATATGAATGAGTGACTGAAGCCATGAGTGTTCTTGCCTGGTAAACTTCACTTCTGTATAGCGGCCTGCGTCTGAACTATCGCAGTACTTGTCTCGCTGCTGCTCGCTGAGCGAGGACCAGTGCAGTCAACTGCAAAGCGTCTACCCCGAGACGTCCTCGCCGCCGACGATCAACGAAACGGCGTGCCTGGCATATTTGCCACGCTGCGTGCTCTACACAAAGGAGAGGGTCGAGTGCCTGAAGATGCGTGGTCGTTATGGCTCGAACGTGTTCTCCCTGCTCGAGCCGAGAGATTCTTTCACGGTACGAAAGTGAGTCCTTATGTGTGACCCAAAGGGGCCATGACGAGGTCACCCAACAATTAGCGGTTTTCAGGGAAAAATAAAAGTAGAGGGTCTATTGTGCCTGTAAAAATATAAAAGAAGGACAACAGAAGAATATTTGAGTGCAAAATGAGCCCTAGAAGGTGCCGGCTGTAAACCCCGCCAACCGCAGATGCCACCAGTCATCCATGGCGTGTGTGACGTAATGTACTGCATGAAGCGGAGCCGTCGTCTCCTGCAAAGGCTGCAGCCCCTGCAAATCACTGAATTTCAATGCCAATATGAAGCAGCTGAAATAGCTCGTTTGCACATGCAGCTGAGTAGGGAACAGAATCGTTCACCGATAAAAAAAAAAAAGAAAAATTGGGGGACCCCTAAGCTTCGCCTTTAGGAGTTGAACGCGATAGCGATATCCTGTCCCTAGTGCGTACTTCAACCACTTAGTGCATACTAAGTAATTGGTAACATGCTTTAAACCATGAGCAATATGCGCGTGAAATGTTTTCGAAGTTGCTATGCATCCACTACGTGTTCTTAAGGGAATACGCGCAGTAACCTGTGTGCCTTTTGTAACGGGTACCCGGCTTGAAACAACGATGTCGTTATGATATTCACATGTTCTGACGCCCGATGGCAATGTACGCCTGTACCACGCAATATTACTGGGATATTCCATGTTGTATTGCGACGCCTGCATACAAGACGCGTGTGTTTGTAAAGCATGAAAGTTATTTTCACTGCATTTCCAAGCAGAGGAAGTTATCTTCAAAATAGTTCCAAGCAGAAGCGTGTCTGTGTGGTAGAACACCTGCTTGCCCCGCAGACGGCCTGGGTTCGATCCTTAGTCGGACGCGGAAATTTTTATTATTTACTTTATTTGCATCTTTCTTGATTTTGCGGTCAGGGACAAGGTGATTTTTCGCTCACTGCCAACGACACCGACACCGGAATTTCCGCGAAGCGAGCTCTTTAACGTTCTCGCGTTAAAAAAAAAAAAGGAGTTTGTTACGGCACGGCTCGCGAGTGCGTCAGCGTTTTCACTACCCTCGGGCCGCTCGCGTGTGTATGAAAATATTCAGTTATGAATACAGTGCTCGACTAAACGCGCTAAGATTTCGCCAGCTTCTTCGTGTACGCACACGGATTAACTCACATAACATAGATTGTGACTGAAAATAGTGCCGTGGCCCTTTTAAATGGTTTGACGATTTCGGTACCGCACCGTCGAACCAGTAGCGTCAGTACTTCGTATCATCATCATCATCATTATCATCATCATTTATTTACCCTTAACCCATTAAGGACCACGAAAGAACTACTGTTCCGATTTTATTTAAATTTTGCACATTTGATTAACCACAACAGATAACGACACGTGCAAATTTTCATAGAGTTACGTGCGTTTCTTCAGGAGTTATGATACTGTACTATAAAAAGTACGCTGGGCCTTCGAGATAGCAACGGGCAAGGTGACTTGATGCAAGAATGGCGAGTACGCTGGGCCCTTGCGAAACGAATAACAAAGTTTTCTTGGCCCATGCCACTTAATCAAGGACCAGTGCTTTAGGGAAAGCGTAACGTCACGCTTTTCGCCACACGATTTTGATGTATTTTGGCAGAATTCTACTGTTTTGCCGGCTTGTGAAAATGTCCGTATGGATAGAGGGTAATAGCAAGTACAGTAGAATCTGGAGAGCTTTGATACTTCTCTTGGGTACAACAAGGCGCAGTCAGTGTTTTGCTGTTATGCGACTAAAGGACAATAGTTAACGTGTAGAGGGTCTGCTAAAACCTACGATGTGGTAGCAGACGCTTTATGCGTTGTCTGCGGCTATTTCGATCATCTAGGTAAATAGGGGCTGGTGCCACTTTTTCTCAGCGATGAAAATTCTCTAGTCATTCGCAGCTTAATCGTAGAGCTCAAACCCCCCTCATGGCATTGTTACTGCGGATGAAGAAGGAGGACAGTGGCACTACGTTTTTTTTTCTTTTCAGTGAATGGCCACCACGATACAGAGCATAGTCACTCAACTGTGTAGCCTTTCGTCAGCATAACAATTATGCTCTTGTCTTTGCCATTTTGGAAACAAAGCTGCTTTCCTGAGTAAAAACAGAAGTTATCTTACCCACGTTCCTCTCGTTCCATGTCTTTTTTATCATTAGCGGAGAGCATCCATTCGTACCGTCGTCATTCCCCTCCTCCTCCTAAGTTCCCATGTTAGGGTCAGAATCGCCAATTAAAACATCAAGAGGCTCTCGTATATTCACAGCGACATCTTTCGCAGCCTCATGAGTCTGAGATAACCGAAAAAAATGGCATTCATAACAAAAAAAAGCCTGTTGAATATATGATGCAACGCACAACAAGAGTTACATGTATGCTCCCACGAAGTCCCAGTGTACTAAATAAAGTACAGCAACATTTAATTATTCCTCACAGCAAAACTATGCACTCTATAGGCTTCTCGCGCTTTGCAGGGATTGAATTGCTCTTCCTGAAGCAGAAACTGTCCGTTTTTTCAGCATATAAAATGTAAAGCTTCAAATTAATTTAGAAAAAGTAGTACTGACCACGTGCGTTTAACAGGCTCTCAATTTCCCAAAGTTTGACGACTCATAAAACAGAAAAAAACATAACCGAGTCAATATTCCAAATTAGGATTTTCTTGCTGCAACCTTTGGCATCAGAAATTGTAATGAGCAAGATCAGAATATTATGTTTTGTATTTTCTATGCCCGAAAAAGGAAGTGTACTTTTAAAAGTACACTGGTCCCTAATGGGTTAAGGGTTCTTCATGGGGCATTACATAAGTCCGCCGCGGTGGATCAGTGGGTAGGGTGCTTGGCTGCTGACATGAAGGTCACGGGTTTGATCCGGGACGCGGCGGTCGCATTTCGATGGAGGCAAAATGGCTGAGGCCCGTGTACTGTGCGATGTCAGTGCAGGTTAAAGAACACTAGATGGTCGAAATTTCCGAAATTTCCGGAACCCTCCACTGCGGTGTCCCTGATAATCATATCTTGGTTTTGGGACGTAAAACTTCACGTATTATTATGGGGCATTACGTAAGGGGGGGAGGGGGTAATGATAGGTAACCATGGGTCACAAGGCTACATCACATAAATACTGCTTGGAAAAGAAAAAACAAGGCTGATTCATCTGTCATAGGAATCGGTTTAACATGAAAGTGAAAAGTGTCTTTGCCGGAGTAGGGCTTATTGTGTAGTGAATATGAGAGTTTATACAATGTGTATTGGTGTTTGGCAGCACTGTTTCAAGTGGGAGCACCACGTTGCCGCCTATATCTACATCGTGACGGTTAACTACTAGGCAACGACCTATATAATACGCGACTAGCGAAATCTACATCGCAACGACTGGTAATAGGCAAGCACCACTCGAAGGCCACGCGTGAGATCATTGAGGCTTGTCACATAAGAAAGTTTGACAACACATGCGCAAGTTACCCTTGAGTTGCGCTATTGCAAAAAAAGAGATTGCGTATCTTGATCAATTTTAAGTTGTGTACTGGCTTCCTGCTTAATCCACAACTGACAAGGGTTTTGCTCGTATTGATATCGCAGTAGTTCTTAACTGCACCCTTCTACGCATGCCTACTTTTCTAACATATGTATGTACTACATCGCTTCGCTATTAAGCGTTGTTGAAAGTCAGCGCTGTGTGTGTTATCTTCGTCAGTCTTTGTCTGATGCGCTGGATGCGTATTCAAGTTCAGTGCGTATGAAAGTTTCGTGTGCCATTAGTCTAACTGTGGGCGAAGCAGATGCGAGTGATCGTCTGATGAAACCTAGTGATCTAGAAGCGCTTGCAGAAAGTGACGTGATGTGCTTAGACCAACTTAGGTTATCTGTCATTTCTACTCCGAGATACCTATGACATTCCACCTGTGTTATCGCGGTCTTATTTATCGTGTACGGGAAGTGTAGGTGAGCTTGCTTAACGGGACACGTGCATAAACTTACATTTTGACATGTTTAACTGCATGAGCCAGGTCCAGCACCAGTTTTGGATAAAGGTTAAATCATCCTGCAGCAATTCATTAACAGATCAATGAAGTGATCAGTACAAAGTGTGTAATTCGTAATTTCGTAATGGGAGTTCAAGTGCACACTGATTTGAGGGTCGCTGCGGTGCCGCAGCACGTATACTATAGACTCCCGTGTAATCTGAAGTGGCATGCTTGCAACGTTGCTCACGCGTCCTGTCTTATTGGCTTCTTCAGCCTTTGTACAGGGGGGAGGAAACGTCGGCGACCTGAAGTCTTTAAAGATTACTTTTTTTTCGGCCGGTTGTGTCGGGGCACCTAGTAGCGATGATACCGGCTACAAAAAAAAAAAAAAGAAAAAAAGAAAGAAAAAGAAAAAAAAGCCTTAGTTTCGCCACGTGGGCGAAGCTATGAATGCAACAACAAGAAATGACGCCCCCCCCCCCCCCCCCCCCTTACTCACGGGAAAAAAAATTGTGGCTACTACGCTCCTGTTGTCGAGATGGCGCGCGCGCCAGCGCTCGCGACTACACCCGTTTGATCAAAGTTGGCAGTTGCATTTAAAATGTTTACGAACTCCTCAATGAAGGAAATCGGCATGGAGGAAGGGGGGGGGGGGGGGGGGGGGCATACGCTACTACAGGCAACGAAATCAGTTTTATATATATCGCTATAGCTTCCAGACAAATCCATCGTTTTTTTACTGTGGCGGCCTCTTGAGTTGCTCGCAACCCTTCCTCTTGCTGGAGAATGCGCTCGTCAATATTTTCGCACTTCTGGTGGAAGTTCAGATACATTGTGCAAAAGCACCTCGCAGCCACGATACAGTGTACTAGCCACGGGTAGCAAACTGCAACATTGCTTCGTGGGTGCGATTCGCGCCAGCTTCGTGTTCCGTAGCGTGACGCGCGTTGTTGGACGTGCGTTGGATCCCATAAAAATTTCTAACTGGACGGTCCGGAACAAGCGCGTATAGGCCGAAATTTTTTTCCGGGGGTGGGCACCACCGTAATCTAAAGAGGGGTGCCGCGCAGGCAGGTGTCGTCGAGCGTCATTTTGTGTTTCGCATGCCAAGGGGGGAAAAAAGGGGGAAAAAAGAAAAAAAAAGGTTATAGTCTGTTAAAGTTACCGAACCCTGCCATAAGAATGATATTTGTGTAATCGGTGGATGTTGCTTGCAAAAACAGCGCATAGCTATGACATTATTGCGAGTTGACTAGCAACACCTGGCATAGCCGCGCCTCGCTTCGCCGATTGCGCCGCCTAGCAAGCGGTTCGGGGGGAGGAAAGGGGAGAAGCAGTGGAAAGGGGAAGGAGAAGAAATTTAATAAAACAAATTAAGCGTTCTCCCCGTGGCGGGATTCGAAATGAGTACCCAGGGTCCGAAGGGGAGCGCCGTTAACCACTCGGTTATCCAGGCGCTCTAGCAGAACGAGCATTTATAGGAACCATATGATTGCTTTGTTATGCCCAAGAGAACACGGTAAGCATAGATATAAAGTCAAATAAACGGGGAAAGAAAGAGAAACAGCGAATGAAAAGGAAGAAACAGAGTGAGAGAGAAATAAAGGTAGAAACAAAGCATACCATAGCCATGCATGCTACAGCAAGGAGGTGGGAAAGGGAACTGAGGGTGATGACTACGCATAGGAGGAGGGGAGAAGGTAAAACACTCCGCAGCCGTGTATACTGCAGTACAGCAAGGGGTAAAGTAAAGTGGCAGTGAGGGGTAGTGCTATAGAAGTGAGGAGGACGGCATAGCAACCAGCTCCGCCCTTTCCCCAGTGTACAGACCAATAGTGCGTAACTGCCCAGCTCTTTTTTTTTTTCCATTTCGAACGCCATAGAGAAACAGTGCACTGTAAGTGACGTAGTAGACAATAGACCCTTTAGAAAATTCAGCGCCACGTATCGAATGAAACCGAAAACATGTTTTTCCGCCATGTTTTGTTCACCCACGGCGATGCGCGCAGTTGATACGAGTACGCGATAATCGCAGCAGGCAGTTCTGACTCGCTGCAATCCCTCTTGCGTGGTTTTCTGCAGTGGCGTAAATCATGGGGGGGGTCAGGGGGGTCCTGACCCCCCCCTGTGTTCAGGCTGGGGGGGGGACACCCCCATGCAAGTGTCCCCCCTCGAGATTTATCTTCCAAATGTCACTTTTGCATTTCTTGACAGTCAAGGACAGCGCACTCTCCGTAAAAGCAACTCTGAAATCTGAAGCACCTTCACTGAACAGAAACTAAGCACTTCTATCCGGTACACACGATGGGGAATACCTTTATGCGTTAGCACAAAAACTGGTACAATTTTTATTGCATAATTTAACCCGAATGATGCAGCTGCAAAAATGCTAGCGCCTGCCAACGAAGTGCTATTAGAAACTTCGCCATGCGATGTTGCTTACTATTGGATACTCAGTGCTATTTTTTTCTGACCAGGCGCCGATGCTTGTTTCATAATAATAGTAATAATAATAATAATAATTGTTGTTGTTGTTATCATATGTGAATGAATATTTTAATTTTATATGATTAAAAATAAAGCATATATATAAAGACAAAATGGCCGCCATTGCAAGTTGTGTGTCCCCCCTTGTGGTCTTTATGGATTTACGCCACTGGTTTTCTGTGTACGGATTTGACCAGTAGGCGAGCCTTGGCAATGCTGTCGTGTTGTGTTCCCTTCTGCAGCGAACGGAGCGTCAGAGATGAACACGGAAACAAGGTACAGCCGCCCCTTTTTTTTAACCTGAACGCGCGAGCGTCGACCGCCCAGTCGATAAGCGGCGTTTAACGGAGCACAACAACGAAAGGAACGAGAATACATGCATGCCTGCGATGAACAGTCCTATGCAGCTGTCTTCTGCTAGGCTGTTCCGGGAACCGGCCATCAGGACGCCCGGAACAGGCGCTTACAGACTCGGCGGTCGATGCTCGCGTGTTCAGGTTAAAAAATGGGCGGCTGTACAGCTGTCATTTTTATGAAAGGGAACACGCGAGCGCATGGCCCGCGTGCTCCGACGGCTGCTTGCAGCGCGTTCAAGCGGGAGCGAGAAAAACCACAGCCTCTTCTCGCGTCATCTCGTGGCGAGCAAAACAAGCAGTCATTGGTGATCTGGAACCGGCGGCAAGATTGCAACTCCCTCCCCCTTCAAGGCGATTACGCAAGATGCCGGGCATCTTGCGTAATCACCTTCATCTTCCGTAATCGCCTTGAAGGGGGAGGGGGTGGCATTCTTGCAGCCGGTTCCATATCACCAATGACTGCTTGTTTTGCTCGCCACGAGATGACGCGAGAAGAGGCTGTGGTTGCTCTCGCTCCCGCATGAACGCGCTGCAAGCAGCCGTCGGAGCGCGCGGGCCACGCGCTCGCGTGTTCCCTTTCATAAAAATGACAGCTGTACGTGCGTCCGTGCGTTAGCCTATTCGCGTATTGAAATAGTGAGTGTTTACTTTTAAAATGCGCCAAGAGCGTACCGTCAGACGCACGAACATGTGCTAGCTCGTGCTTACATTGGACCTAGTGTAATGGGGTATGCGGTATGGCTGATAACTGCGTTCGTACCGATTGATATGCTGTGCGGTTATTCGTCACCTCTTCGATAGCTGGGCCTGTACGTACGTACGGCTGGACAGAAGTGACCGTTTTATTTTTCGACCAAATTCCCTGTTCGAGTGGGCTTGTAAACAATCAACATTTCATCATCGGAACAGTAAGTGCACTTTTCTAAAACACTGGCCAGATGTGCCGCTAGCACAGCGCCTCTTGCCACTTTTTAAATGCCCTACGAGCGAACCACTGCTTACGATGCGACGCTTCCTCAATCCACTGTCGCCCTACAACTATCACTGTTACCGGTCAGCATTGCCGGTGCAGGTAATAGCTATAGAAGGGCGTGCACGCAGCGCGCTTCCGCTACCACGCGCATAGCTGACAACCTGCTTAAGTGGTGACCGTAGGGCCTTATAAGCACACTAAATCAGTTAAAGAATCGATAAATTGTCGCATTTTGCCGCCACAATGTTCATACTATTGCGAATAGGACACTACGCGTATAGTTACGTGCAGTGAGCGGCGCTGCTCGTACAGTAGCCAAACATATCTGCGAAAAAGCGCCGTACTGCACAGGAGATGCCACATTACACACGACACAGGGTAACATATTTACAACCGCGTCAGTAAAGAAGCAAAAAAACAATAATACAAGGTCGCTATCCGCGCTTTGGCAACCGGGCTACACGGACCGAACACGGATCCGTGTAAGATTCGCAATGCAGCTTGTAGCTGCGCTGCGACGTGCGGCGCGAGAGGCCAGACACGCTCTGCCTGGCGCAGTAGACGTCAGCACTCCTTTGAGAAAAGCTGTCGGGAATAACCGACAAGTCCGCAAGCCACTCGAGGTTCTCGCGAGACATTGTCGACGTGCGTTGCTACTTCTCGCTGCCGCCGCTGCCCCGCCTGTAGCACCGCCGCCTCGCACGAGTGAACAAGATATGGCGGCAGAGCTCCCGACCCATGTTGCCAGACTGAATTTTCTAAAGGGTCTATTGGGTGAAAAAGAAAAATGAAAAGTCCACGGCCCTGTCCCCTAAATCATCAGTACCAGTGAGAAGCGAAGAGGGCGCATTATGCCTGGCCAGACGTTGGCACCAGCAGCACATGTTTACGTCGAAATGTTTCATTGCTCGGCCTGGCTTTGCCGAGAAAAAGTTTCGCCGAGACGCGCAAAGAGCGGGACCATCTGGTGGCATCGACATATCAAACCAACATATGCCACGCGACAAAGCTCGGAACTCCTCCTGGCGGACGCGCATGCGACGAGCCGCAGGAGGCGTTTTTGTATATTCTGAATAGTAACTTGCCACACGCACTCGCGCGATTTCGTGATGACACTGTCAGGCACGCGTCCGCATGACGAACCCGTCCCATCAGTCACGCAGTAATCGCACCTCAAAAGGGCCGTGCAGTTCCGGCTTGATGTGCATGAATTTAATCAAGAATACTCCCTTTTGAAGAGCAGTGTTTCACCAATGCACGGAAGTGGATATTTGAGCAACAAATGCTCAGTTGACTAAACATTATCCTTTCCGGCTCCTCTCTTGGCAGGTCTACAAACGCAAGCAAGGTCCCGGCAGGGTCATTTGCAGGAACGACAGCTTCTCCTGGGGACTGGCGGTAGTGATCTGCATTCTGTACGGCATCCTTCTGGCGAACTACTGTTTCTGCATCGTCCTCATGCTCTATATGATTAGTACCCTGAGCACGCTTCCAAGACGTGGAGCCAATAATGGCTCAGCGCCCACTATGACGATTGGCACCAACACACGGCACGTCGTTACCTGACACCTTTTCCATGGACGTGATTGCCTCACGCAAAGGAAATGCACGTCCGCCACGGCATCACATCCATTCCGACAGTTGTAAAAGATGCATATCTCACATGACTTTCCCATCCCCCCCCCCCCCCCTTTTTTTTTCCTGAACACAAAGCGCGCCAGTTATTCTTTTTTTTTTTTTTTATGTCAACGTCCGCGTGATTTCTGCTTCTGTGTCAGTGTTTTGTCCAGCAAAATTAACTGTAAGGCCATGTATAGAGAATGTTCGTTGGAGTCGAAATTTTCAGCTTCGAATACGCGTTTTTTGCAATACCTCCGGTGCTAAATCGTCTTAAAGTTACCGAGCATGCAGTAAAACCAATGAGAACCAATTGCCTTTTTTTTGTTCTTGGTGCTTACGTGGAACTACCTGGAGTGCCAGTTTCGTAGATCTTGCGCAGAGTAGCTGCACCACGGTTTACAAGAGTTCCACTGTAATCAATAGTTGGCGTGTACATTGAAGCGCTTTTTATGCAAAAGAGTTGTTTCTTTAAATAAAAACAAACGCATTCTTTTAACATTTGGTACAGGGAGCACCAAACCGTTCTGATACCTCCAGTTCCCAGCAGATGGGGCCGCAGGTACTTACACATATTGTCCAAGAGTCGAATCTACGAAAGGCACACAACCAATATGAACAGCCGTGATGACGCCAACCTGGCGAGATACGTTTCCACGTATAAGTATGTTCGTGCCAGTAAGTGGAGTATGAATTTTAAAGTTTCTGACCGTATTATAATTCGCTATATGTAATGTTTTCGCCACAGAATCAAGTCACATTTTTCAAGGAGACGCGTAGATGTCCCCTTACCAAATTGAAGTTTTATAGCTGTGCGAACAAACCCAAACTTGCCCGTCACAATCGTGAAAAAGAGAATCCTCCCACCGGTAGCGAACGCCATTTGAAAACGAGGTATTTCATTTTTCATGTCAAGAATCATCGCGTCCTATAGCTAATCGACTGCAATCAATGGACTAGACTATACGGAATCGCGAACACAGTACACGTGAATACGTATATTGTATATTGATGCTCAGGTATTCTAAGTAGTTGCACAATGCATCAGCACTCAAGTTGCTACGTTTACTCTGCGCAACCATGACACTGACGCCTACGAGTAGCGAAACTTGCGATGGCTTTGGGATGCCAGCGCGCGCCGCGCTGTTCTACAAGAACGACGTCGACATGGCTGCTGAGGCGACGTAAAAGCGGAAGAAGGCATCATGTGGTTGGCATTCGCACCTACGAAACCTATAAGGACAGTCTTTTGTGCGACTACGACTTGCAAGAGAACTAAGCTCACTGGCTCGGTTAATACCTTTTTAATATTTTTTTCTATATATTCTCAACAAGTGGTACAGAAAGTAACTCTTGCGAGTGTACTAAAACAGCTGCCATACGATCAGACTCCTTACGACCAACAGTTACATTCCATGTTGGTATGCTAAGTATGTTGCGTTTAATCAACATGTTATATTCTGTAAACATGTTCCTCCATCTGCAGCTTTTATTATTAATGCGATATAGAAGGTGTAGTACGAAGATGAATGTGTAAGTATAATTAGCCTATAATAAATCATTTCGGGCGTCGTTCTCAAAAGTGTGTCCGCGTAAATATGACGATCATTAATCAAAACTATTCCTCTTGAGTTCTATTTTATTGCAAATTATTTGTCGTTCGATAACTTGAAGAAAGCACTGAAGAAGGGACAAACCGCGCCCACTTCAAGCACATGCGTGCACATATTTGCCGGTGTCTCCCTTAGTATAATGTTAAGCGTAACACGTCCACTGCGTGTGACGATAGCATCTGCTTATGCTTGTATACCCCAGAACACAGCGAGTTCAGTGTGTGCCGCCATATTTTGGCAGCACGTCGCGCCATCCGTAGCAAGCGCGGCGAATCAAGAATTGAACTGCCAGGTCAGCAGACGCTCCGCAAATCAAACGCGAAACTTCCAACCCGATTCCAGCTGTAAACATGTTTCGCGCTATTCCTCTCCTGGAAGTTTGCGCTGTTTTCTTGTGAGACGTCTAGAAGACCTTCCTCGTCAGTCCGGAATGTCTACAGCACGTGCATTGCAGAGTGCGGAAGCAACTTTATCAGGTACGTACTATCGCGATGGAAAGAAACGCGAACAGCGGAAAGCGTGGCTGTCGACTCAGTCGAACTGCGACATGCCTCGACTGTCGCTAGGCAAAACTTGTGCTTTCAGCCGGCGTCCCCGTAGCGCCAGAATCCTGCACCTGCTTGTGCTCATGCACCGAATGTGCCTTATCATTTTGCGAGTCAAGCCTGGAACTCGGAACGCACTCACGGTTCCAAAGTGCCAGGCCAGAGCAAGATTTTATAGTGCTACGGTGACGCCGGCTGAAAGCACATATTCGCCTAGCGACTGTCAAGGCATATCGCAGTTCAACTGAGTCGAAAGCCACGCTTTCCGCTGTTCACGTTTCTTTGCATCGCGATAGTACGCCGTTACATTTGTACTAAACGTGCGCAGTGTGCGTGCACGCGTGAGTCGTAATATCTCCTATTATTGGCATGTAGCCTGCGACGGAGTACGGCAATGATTTGGTGCCGCATACTACAGGCATACTGCACACAAATTACTGCTGTAAAGCGAAATAGCTGGCGTCACGCTTGAATACACGCAGTAAGTGTACTTGTACACTTTTGCTGGGCTCGTATAGTTTTTCCTGTTGATTGTAATTATCCACTAGCAGCGAAGCTCGGCGTTTTTCATTGCGGATGAAAATCTGTGCAATCTGAAAACACTGCACCGGCATGATTCCCTGCGTCGTGTTGCGATCTTCATAGACAGTGCTGAGTAATATCTTCCTCTTGCGCTGATTGTTTTCGCATCCAAAGACGGCGCAGGGATGCCCAGACGACTTGTAGGCGGAAGCGGCGTGAACAGGCGCTTCCTCGCATTTTAAAGTCCCAGAGATGCCGCTTGCCGTGTTAACCTGGCGCAGTGAATACACGCCTTGGCAGTTCCGAACAACGTGGCGTCTGGGTGCGAGAGTATGCCGCCGGGAGCCTATAGACTATTTTACCTAAGACATATGGGCGCCGCCATCTTGGGCTGTTAAGTAGATGTTTTCTTGTTTTTGTATATTGCGATGTGAATTAATAAGGCCACGAAACATTCTGTGCACCAATTCAACCGTTTTCATGTGTATGCGTTTACCGTAACACTGTTCGTTTAGTTGTTAAAGATGCAAAACAGAAAGGTTAACAGCCCAGCATGGCGGCACTGAAACCCCTCCGTAAAATAATCTATACTCCATCTCAGAAGTACCTTGCAGCACTGTGGAAGCTGCAGGGCTTGTTAACCAATAGGAAAGGCGAAAGCCCCCCTCAGGACGTGTTCATGCGTATCGCGTCGTCTGCTTGTCGTCTCTTTGGCGTCAGCTCGCCTACCTTGTCGATACTTCTCCCTGCAGTTAATACAAAACGCAAAGGCCTCCGCGGAAACGCCACCTCACCGTTTCTTTATGTTCAGAAACCCACTTGTGCAGGGCGCATTTGCTGGCGTTTGTGAGGAACGCGGTTCTTTCTATAAGAGCGTTCATACTGACTTTTTCACAGAGTTTTTTTTTTTTGACAGCATGGTGGACGCGCGTTCAGCAGCAATCATGTACCATTCTTGGGTGGAACAGCAAATTATTGGCACAGGAAACAATATAGACATTCAGGGTGTTTCGCATCGTCAACGCATCACCGACGCTAATGTTGTGGCGGCATCTGCTCATTTAACATCAAACCCACTTTCGCGGCTCGGCACCGCCTCGGTAGTCCTAGCAACGTCAAAACAAACGAGCGATCAAGATATAAGCGAAAAAAGATACCTGATTCTGTGTCCTCAGCGTTAGATGAGACTAAGCGATGGCAGATTATACCACATATTTCTTCCTCTCCGGGCAGAGAGCCAGTCAGAAGCACGAATTCAGATGGAAGCGGATGGTCTGGGGTGTATGGGGGGCTGCCATGTTGCTGTACGTCATTGCGGTTAGGGTGTTGATTACGGCTACAAGCCGTTAATGTCTGCATTATTTCAGGAATTGTGAAGTGCATGCGCGAAGGGCCTAACGTGCCAAGTATCACTGTAACGCGTCATGCGAGAAGCACAGCTAAAACCCTTGTACCTCGTTGATAATGGAACAGTTAGGACCGGAACTATTTTATTTGCTGCGGAAAGGATACTGCCTGCGTACGCCCTGTAGCTTCGGCAGTGCTGCAAGGTATTTGCCAGATAGGCGTGCTCTTGTCTATATTAAGCAAGTGAAGTTGATATATACGTTATTGACTTCTGTATACGACATGGCGGCTTGAAATAAACAGCTTTCTGTCTTGTCGGCTAGTTACAATGTTTAGGAAGCGCCCGCAGTACATACTTACATTTTAATGGAAAGAGATATTGAAAAAGAAAACGTAACTATATTGTGGTGTTGCTTTCTTTCGTGTTTGTTATTTCATCACTGTGAGCAATGAGAGGCCGAGTAGGCAAAACTATCCTTAGAGAAATTTCCAACGGTTTATTAGATGCGAAGCATCTTATGGCGGAGTTCAATCCGGTGGTGGTGTGCGGCTTGACCACCCTTACTGCGCATGCGCAAACCACCTCCACACACCCCTTCCTACGCTCCCTCCTCTCTCTCCTCTAGCATCCCTCCCGGCGGCGTCCACATCTCCACTGCGCATGCGCGTCCCCTCCTCCGCTCTCTCCTCTATTACGCTACCCCCCTCTCTCTCCTATAGGGCATCTCTCCCGCGGCGTTTACACCATAGAGTTTACATTAACTCTATGGTTTACACCCCCCTTGCGCACGCGCCTCCCCTCCCCCTCGCTTTCCTCTCCTACGCTCCCCCCATCCCTCGCCTCGCAACGCCAACGCAGGCAGCGTCTGCTAGCGAGTTTCTTGATTGTAAAACATGGTTGATCCCTCCGTCATAGGAATCGGTATAACACGAAAGTAAAACGTGCCCGTACAGAGGTAATTGAATGTTTACTGTACATTGAAACAGGAGAGTTTGCACAACGTATAACGTGGATGCACCCATGTTGACACTTGGTGTTACATCTCCATTCCGCGACAAACGTCCATGATCAATGATTAAACAAAGCATTCTGGTAGCTGTAGATGTTAACGGTGAGAGCGTAATCAGAGCAAGAGGCGTGAAGCCAGAAGAGCGTCGCTATTGGGGCTCAGAACTTTGGCTAAGGTCGCCATTCCACGGCGTGTTAAAGTGTGATTGAACGTACGCCACGGTCGGACTGGAGGGAAACGCTGAGTGCGTCGTGTCGGCCCCTTTACTCCGTTTCACAAGCTGTTGGCAGTGCTGTGGAAGGTACGGGCGCCCTCAGCCAATCATGACAGAGCGCACTACATAACTTGTGTTCCTACGCGAACGTCGCTCCGCGAATCTGACAAGTGACCCCGCCTGTGGAGAAAAATGTGTACTATACTAATTAACTTTTTAATTTTGTAGCAGGTGGCGCTTGGCACCATATTGATCTGTTTTGTTTATTTTTGGCCAGGCCGACCTCCGTTCCAAAGGAACTGGCCGGCTTTGTCTATATTTTGTGTTACCTGTTTCCATGAGCTTTCGTCACATCAGACCTTTTTTTTAAATGTTTACGCCACGGGTATAGAAAAAATATTTACTTTAATCATTCAATCACTTAGTTTAAATGAATCATTGAGTCAACTAACGAGCGAATCCCTGAATCAATCAATCCAAAGGTTTATTTTCCGACATTAATAAAATGTTTTTATGTTAGCTACTATCACTGCAACACAACTGAATGATCCCGTCCTGTACGCACCACGTACTGATTGCCATGAGCCCGTTAGAAGGGTTCACATCTCATCGTCCTCATCACAACTTGAATCTGGCGTCGCAGCTATGCCACCATATCGCAGCTCCGCAGAAACCGGCGGCGACAATGCACAATGTGCGTCGCTTTTATGAGAAATGCGTTCCGAGAGCGTTCCTTGTACTTGAAGCCAAGCTGCTTCAACATCCTCTACATCGTCGTTGTGGACACGGTCGGTAGCGTCTCGTCCTCTTCGAAACGCTGCACCACCTTGGCGATAGTTGGTATTTCACCTCTCTCAAAAAAGATGTACACCACCCATCGAAATACACTCAGGCCAAAATCGTCCAGCTTCTTCGCCCGATCACAGCCGTTCCAATAAGAACGCTTGTTCGGTGGTACTCTGCCCGCCTTCTCCGCCAGCGCTTTCCACCAATAGAGCGTTCGCTCGCTCACCCGTTGCGCTCACCTGGGTAGGTTTTTCCGTCCTCTTGCTGAGTGAATCAACGCTTGCACTCTCCCCGCACTCGACTCGAAGCGCAAGCGTTTAAAGCTATCTGCTTCGCCAGCTTGTGAAAATCGCGCCCACTCGATGGATGGCTCACCGGCGACAGTTTGTGGGACGCGTTGCAGACACACGACCAACTCGGGCGACGCTATGTTGCCGAAAAGCGGCGCATCACCGCCTCACAACAAGCCTCCGCTCAGCCGCGTCCATGCGGACTTTTTCTATTAATTTCACTTAATTATTAAAACACTTTGGACGCTTTAAAACATCAATCCTTGCCATACTGTCACTTTATGCGTTTCTAGTTGATCAAAATACTTGAGGGACTATTTGCTGTGCTCACACAGCCCTGATTGGACGAGAGAGCTCTACCTTCGGCTGCACTGCCAACAGCTTGTGAAACGGAGTATAGGGAACCAAAGCTCAAGTTTGCGGAGCGACGACAGCGCCGCGCTGCGGCTCTGGAGAGAAGCGCTGGTGAAACTGGGGATAAGCGCGGCGGAGGGCGCGCCTGTTTCACCGACAGCCGACAGCGGCGGCACGCGTGCGCACGCGTTCTTCGGTCGGTGTGGGCAGCTTAGACGTTGTGCCGTGAGCTTGGCACGCTGAACCGAGAGGCTTGCTTTGCGGAGCTGCATTTCCGCGATGGTAGAAGCGACCCCACGAAAGCGGAAGCGAGGTCCGAAGTATTACTGTGTGCCACAGCAGTGCAGACAGTACCAAGGCACGCGATCCGCCTGTAAAACTGTATCTCTTCCCGGACAAGTCGTACGAGAGAGAAAGTACACAAGCGTGGGTCACCGCAGGTAAAGGAATAAAGTTCTAGCTCTGTCTCGCCTTCCGTTTTCGCTGACTCCATTCTTCGCTTGAAATCGTTTGTTTCGACTACCTGAATCAGTACGTAACGCGGCGCGTGCATGCAACGACTGCAGTAGTGATTGCTCGCCGTCTCACATTTTTACATCCAATTACGGTTGTATGTTGAAGTAACTTTGTGTTTTGATTCCTTGTGTTTGTGAGACCTGGCTGTCGTTGTTGATGTTCACTCTCACAAACTTCATACCGCGGTTAGCGTTGCGGTGTTCGTTGCGTTCAACTGAACTCCGCACAAGGCTGCATCATCGCGCCGGAACGAACGCCTGTGCATTTTCAGCTATCTTGACATCGTTTTGCTGGTTTGCTCTGTTTTTGTCGCTTTTTTAGGGTGGTATATATTTAAGCCGCTGAATATAACTGGCACTTAATTCAGGAATTATTATTGTCATCTTCGGAGATCGTGCGGTTTTCTTTCACGCGCACCGCGCAGTCGTATATTGCTTCAAGTGTGCGTTTACGGGTGCGCTCTGCGCGAGCTCGTCGCCCCATACCACATCGCGCCTGAAATTCGACACCTCTCACGATGAGCCGCGTTCGCGCAGCAAGTCTTATACACACCTGTAAAGTCGATATTCTCATAAAAAAGGGAGTGCAAGCACGAAGCGAGAAGCGCAAAAAAGAAAAAAAGAAAAAGACAGACAGACAGACAGGCAGACAGACAGACGAGGCGAGCAGTTCTACTTGCTTCGCAGCGGTTGAAGCTAAGCTAAGCTAGCTGTCTCGTGGCCAAGTCAGCGGGTGATGCTCCAGCGGTACGGAGGGCATGACTCGAACCTTCTCAGGCTTTTTTAGTGCCACGGCCGTGTAGTCTTTGTTTCCTTTCTCTTTTTTTTTTTTTTTGCACGTCGCGAAAGTTTGCTCACTACAGTACGCATTTGCCACTGACAGCATGCACATCTAAACAACAATCAATCACATATTTTTCATAGTCGACAACTTGGAACATTGATAACCGTGATTAACGAACTTCTCTCCTTTGATTACGTTCGCTTTTCGAAGTGGCTGTCCAGAGGGGAGATCTTTTTCAAGCGGTACATAGCGAAGCGCTGCGCGAGAGCTCTGCACGCGCACGGAAGCGAGCGGCAGAGCGGCGGAGAGAAGGGAAAAAGCGCGGCGCCTTACCCCCAGTTTCTATTTTTTTTTTTTTTTTGCGAGGGGCAGCAAGCGCAGCGCGAAAGCGCTGCACGTGCACGGGAACGAACGGAAGCGCGGCGGAGAGAAAGGAAAACGCGCAAAGTATATTCCCAGTTTCTATTTCTCCGCCAGAGATGGCGCTGCCTGTCAAGAGTCGCAGCGCCACTGAGCGATGCTTTGGGAGCCTATATAGTAGCCCGGCCGCGACTTTTCTCGGGGTGAGCGTAGGCGAGGAACGCGGTATTACAGCCACTGGAGGGAGGCGCACGTCGCATTTTAAATGCGAATGCATTTCTCAGTTGGGGCATGTCAGGCGTCCGTCGGTGTCCGCATCTCTCCGCTCTCACTCCCTCTCCCATAGCAACACCTGCGGGCGCGCGCGCTTATCCTCGCCATTAGCAACCGGAGCAGGTGGTGTGGGCGGAGTAGCGGAGAGTGAGTGGAGAGGAGGAGCGCGCTCTGGTGTGTGAGGGCGCTCGCATCGCGGGAGCTCGGCGGAGCTCCCGCGTGTGTGGAGAGAGTGTAGGAGAGGGTAGGTGCAGTGCTTCGCCGATCCTTCTCTCGCCGTTCGCTCTCTCTCCTCCCTGACCCCACTCTCCCGTCCGCTCGCTGGCGCGTATAAAAAAAAGAAAAAAAAAGAAGAAAAAAAACAGGCGCTGCGCCGTGCTCCCGACCGGGCTGCAGAAATTAGGCGCCTTTTCCTTCTTCGAACCACAACCACCATATATAAATGGAGTGAAGCGCGCGTGAAATGCATAATGCATTCGCATTTCCTCACGATTCCCTTCGGGGAGGTGGGGGGCATTTTTTTAGATGTGAAGCATCTTATGGCGAAGCTTAATCCGGTGGTGGTGGTGTGCCGCGTGCCCACCCTTACTGCGCATGCGCAAACCCTTTAAAAAAGTAAAAATAAAAAACCTCCTCTCCCCCCTAGGCATCCCTCCCCGCGGCAACCACACCCTCACTGCGCATGCGCCTCCCCTCCTCTCTCCCCTCTTACACTCCCCCCTCTCTCCTCTAGGCATCCCTGCCCGCGGCATCTACACTCCCACTGCGCATGCGCGTCCGCCCCCTCTCTCTCTCTCCTCTCCTACGCTCCCCCCCTCTCTCCTCTACGCATCCCTGCCCACGGCGTTCACACTCCCACTGCGCATGCGTGTCAACCCCTCTCTCTCCTCTCCTACGCTCCCCCCTCTCTCGCCTCGCGACGCCGACGCAGGCAGCGTCTGCTAGCGAGTTTCTTGGTTGAAAAAACCGACTGCTCGCGCTGCACAACCGTTCACTGGCCACCCCATATATATGGCAATGGCTCTTGACCCCCAAGGTTGGCGCCGGTGGGAGATTTCTCCTGTGCGTTGTTGAACAATAAAAATTCGCAGCGTGCGCGTTAACTAAAAGCGGAGTGCGGGTCTCTGTGTCCAGTCGGAGTCTTCTGTCTCTCATTGCCCATTAGCAGCGATTGGCATGTTCCAGTAGGAAACACCGCTCCATCACTGCCTGCTTTGCGCCTCCCCAGTTTTTCTCCTGCGCAACGCTGCGATGAGCGCCAGCGTCAACGCCGCCGCCAGTGTAAGCGTTAGCGCCCGCTGCTTCACATCTACACATGGTTCCCTTTAGCGGGAGATAGTGTAATTTTTGGTTTGGATGGACGCTATGAGCGAGGCCGACGCTTGGGCTAAGGTCACCACCTCCCGTTGCGTTAAGGCGTTGACAAAATTGCACTTCTACTGAAAGCACGCCGACTGAGACGGGACGTGTAGCAGGTGCTAATCGCGGAGGCCACAGTAATGATGAATTACTTTACTTTACTCCTCCAAGAGGGCGGACACCATCCCGCTGACGAGGAGTTGTGTGCGTTTTCTTCTTCTAAGGTCCCGTGTCTGTGTGCGCGCCCTATTCAGTTAAAAGATGAACCAATACCAACTAGCCCAATTAGCCGTGCTACTGCAATACATGACGAGGAGCACTGTGATGAAAGGGGTAGATATAAAAGGCGCGTTCGTAAAGCAGTCAGAGTCTGTGGCCGTGGCGCAATGAACAGCGAGCTCGGCTTTCGTTGTTGCGGACCGAGAGGTCATACGTTCGATGCCCGTTGACGGAACTTTTTTTCTTTGACATCTGATCGTATACATTTTAAATGCGAAGCATTTCTTAGCGAACTTCGGCGACTTTGAGCGTATCTATCTAGCCGCCTACGACTTTGCGCTCTCCTGGCCGTATCGTTAATGGGATTTATACCAAACTTGGTATGGCATAACATGACTGTATGCGAAACATGAATAACTGGTCATATCATGAAAAATCATGACTAACTAGTCATGAAAAGTATGATTTACACGCCATGGCCGTAGTGCTCCTGAGGCCGTTTTCTTAACTTGATATATCGAAAAATTGGTACGATGAGACATTTCTGCATGACCAACATAAATGACTGGTGGTAATTGAAAATCATGACCTGCATGTCATGTACAACATGATTTACATGCCAGGCTCATGGCACGCTGACGGCCGTTTCGCTAGTTTGATGTACACCAAATTTGGTATTGCGTGACGTGACTGTATGACGAACATAAATGCCAAGTGGTCATATGGACATCATGACATGTCATGTGCAACATGACTTGCATGCCACGCTCATGACACTTTCGGGGCCGTTTCGCTAGCCTGATATACACCAAATTTCGTATTGAGTGACGTGACTGTATGGCGAGCATAAATGACAAGTGGTAATATGGAAATCATTACATGTCATGTGCAACATGATTGCATGCCACGCTCATGACACTCTCGTGGCCGTTTCGCTAGCTTGATATACACCAAATTTCGTATTGAGTGACGTGACTGTATGACGAGCATAAATGACAAGTGGCAATATGGAAATCAGGATATGTCATGTGCAACATGACTTGCATGCCAGGCTCATGACACTCTCGTGGCCGTTTCGCTAGCTTGATATCCACCAATTTTTTTAAGGCGAAAGCCTTTAATGTCTCATGCTCATGTCCGTCCGTACGTCCGTCCCTCCAGCAGTGCCTTGGCACGGTGTCAGGTGGGCGCCGCGGCGTGCAAACGGACGCCGGTCGCGTTGGACTCTACAGCGCTCGCGCTTTGCTTTCGTAGCGTCGCTTTGCCCGGCGTCTCTAATCATGCAAGGAGGGAGACGCGCGCATCAAGTTCCATTCTGACCGACCCGGGAGACGCTAGGGGGCGCGGAGCAGGCAAGATGTCCTCGCTTCACGCTCTGTAGTATTGAATCTCTTTTTAGGCGGATATCTCATGATAACGTCCGGAAAGTTATTTAGCAGAATCGGGAAGTTTCCTGGCGTCTAACGATAGTGCATCTGAAGACCGCGACTCAGACATTGTGAAATTGCCACCACATCCGCCCCGACCACAGCTGATGGCCTGCCAACCCTAACGCCTGTTCAGCCATAGAGTTTCCTAAAATTAACTAGAGGGGACTCTGGCGCTGCGATCGTTCAGCCACCATGGGAATGATGGGTAGTACACGGATTTGCCTAGTCTTCGTGCTTCCCGGCTTCAAACGCAGTTGTGGCTTTGTTTATTGGTGCGTTTTCGTTCAGTTTCGGATAAAAGGATGGACCGTTGTGAACTTCGTGAGCATATTTGAATCATGAGCCTAAAAAAGGTGAAGGTGGTGAAGCGTAACTGCTAAACCTTTGTTGAACACTGTATTGCGGCAAAGCGAATTCGGGCCATACGCAGCCAAGAGAACGAAGATTAGGCAAGACTAGGCAAATTTGTGTACTACCCATGATTCCCATGCTGGCTGAAGCGCCGTGTGTTGCAGCCCCCATCGACACTAGCGCCAGAGTTCCCTCTAGTGTATTTATAGGAAACTCTATGTGTTCAGCGACAGCCGGGCAGGTGGAGAGACGCTACAGCTTGAAGCGTCTCCAGCTGGGCCAAGGCATGGATGGCAACGTGGATGGAGACGCGGCGACTGAAAGAACCGACGCCTGTGAAGACAACGGCGCTAACACACCGATGGACTTTACCAACGCCAACGACCGTGCCTCGGTGAGTGATAAATTATCCGATCCTCCCGACGCCGACGGAGCGGACTGGCAGCTCAGTCAAACGCTTCGGCAACGCAAGAAACAAGCCCAGGAACGCCGCAGCCTTGCCGCGCTTCAGGCCCAGCAAAAGCAAATGGTTAACAGTCAGAAGATGGGACCGCGAGGACAAAAACTCCCTCCACTGCCTAAAGATGATTATAAAATTGTCATACGACCACACCAAGGCCTGCCGTTGAAAGCGATTGCTGCTCCTGCACTCGCTAGAGCAATCATTGAAACCTGCGACAACCAGTTCATGGACGAGAAGTTCATTCTGCGTATCAACCGAGGCTCCAATATTGCCATATTATCCACTAAGTACTCCGAAGTGGCTGAACTCGTTCGGAAGATCCAACAACTTATCATCAATGGCAGACCGCACCCGGTGCGCGCCTATGTGGCTACGGGAGAAGAGGCACTCCGTGGAGTGGTGCATGGCATTAAACCCAATACGTCTATGGAAACTCTCATGGCCCATCTTCGCATCCGCACACAAGGCGTCGAACTTGTGCAAGCCAGAATTATAGGCAACACCAAGAGCGCAGCCCTCACTTTCTATGGGGACAAGCTTCCTCGAACTGTCTATTTTTACGGAGGCGAACTGATCTGCCACCCATTTCGAGCTACTTTACAAGTTTGCAAAGTCTGCAGGGAAAAGGGACACCGTGCGGACGTTTGCCCACAACCTGATAAACCCATCTGTAGACTTTGTGGCACGCACAATCCCACCACCGGACATCCTTGCCAACTGATTTGTGCCTCTTGCGGGGAAGCTCATCTTACCGGGGATCCTGCGTGCTCCAAGAGACTTAAGCCAGTGCAACTGCGCAACCAAACCAATGGAAGAAGTGAGAAACAACTACCTTCTCAAGCTTTCGCAATGCCGCCGCGGTGGTTTTCCTCTGAAGAAGAAGAAGCTCTCAAAGTCGGAGGGCACACCTCTCGGACTCGATCTAAATCCCGCTCTCGCTCAAAACAAAGACTCCAGGCAACCAAGACGGCGAACCAGGCAGCCCAGCAACCTAGCCAGGCAACTCCACTCAAGCAGCACAACGACCAGCAACCGCAGGGGGATGAAGACTCCAGATCAAGAGGTAAGGTGGGCAGACGTCGCGTCTTCCACGGCCACTCCACTTATACATAGCCAGGCGTATCAACAGGTTTTAGCAGAAAACAAACAACTCAAAGCGCAACTTAACCCTTTGTCGGTCGTGCTATATTTTTGACATGGTAATATAAAAACCGGCCGTGCTTTAGTGATATAAACTAGAAAGAAATAGTATGAAACAAATTTTATCAAAATCAAGCCAGCAGTTTACTGAAAAAAAAGTGGGACATATATGTCCCACTGACTCATGAGAGTGTTTTCAAAAAGTGGGAAAACACTGTCCCACTGCCTCATGAAGGCACCATCTCGCGATTGCATCAACGGGAATTTTGGGATGAAACTGCCGAAGCAAGTGGCACAGAGTATCACTTCCAAAGTTGTGAAGAGAAAAGTTTTGCGGACATCATATGAGCAGGAGAACGCCGCCTGCAGTTGCGTCTCTTGAGCCTGCAAAGCGCTGTGTTATGTCCCTGTAAAGCTTACTTCACCGCATGCATCGATCATTTTTTTTTGGCCATTTGGCTGTCCTAGCTTTTGCTGTTGAAATTTTGGAGTACAGATGTTATCCCTGAACATGTGCCTACAATTCAAGAGGTATATGATATCATGAAAAATATTTCCACGCATTAATATCTGCAATTGCGCTACAGGATTAGCGGCATAATTTTGCAGGGGATTGATCAGATCCGTTTATCGGTCAAGTTATTTCGCAAATTTACAAAAACACGTGATGACTGGAAGCTAAGATCGCCTCTCTCAAAAACCAGAAAAAGAGGAAATTATCCGACATTTAGATTGGTAGGTTTTATGTATCTCAAGAATAGGAAAATTCAGAAGAGAGAAAAAAAAATTGACGGAAGTTCAACGTTATTGTAACACCTCATTAGCCCTTCAAAAGCGTGCCAAAAGAATTTTTTTCGAGATTACAATGCCTTAGGTAAGATATGAGTGACTTAATGTTGCGCTAATTGCAACGGGTGATGTGGGAGAAATTTTTTTCTGTAGACGGAAAAGTGGGACGTATGTGTCCCACTGCCGCACAAAGGGTTAACAGCTACGCCCAGAAAATAGACCTGTTAGAGAAGAAAATAGAGCTGCTTCTAGAACAAAGGCAGGCAGAAAATACACAGCCACAATCAACGCAATCTCCTCAGGTACAAGTGCGACAACTGACACCTATTCTACGGCCTAGCGAGAGCAAAGGAGCCGGTAGCCACTTCCCATCTCTCTTCTGAAAAAGCTGCACAGCCCAATGTCACACACCAGCAGATGCAGGGACTAAAACAGGCTTTGTTAGAACAATTACAAGCTAGCCTGCAACAGCAAACAAGCCAACAATTTCAGCTTTTTTATCAAGAATTTCAAGAGCTAAAACGCCACGTAGATGAAACCCTTCAGAGCGTCCTAAAGCGGAGACGGAAGCCCAGTACCGACTCCAAAGGCCCAGGCGTGAAGGTAGTTGTAACATCAGATACAGAAGGAACTGCCTGCAGCAACAATTTCCCTAATCATGGCTAAGAACTTGCGGTCGCAAGAGAATCTCACATTGTGGTCTTGGAACTGCCGTTCCTTTAAAAACAAACACGGTTCTGTAACACAATACGTGCATGCAGCATTGGTCCAACCTGATGTAATCTGCTTACAGGAAGCTGGCAAGGGCTCGAAGCCGCTCACAGGCTATCGCCTGCTATCAGACACAGCAGATCCCAGAGTGGCACTGCTTGTAAAGAAAGACTTGGCAATTACATATGATAGCCACTGCACTCCAGAAATTGCCTCACAAACGCTCACTATATGGCCAGCAAAGAAGGGGCGTCCCAAAGTAGTACTCTGCAATGTATACAGCCCACCTCAGGCGCGTTCGGCGGACTTTAGTACCCTGATAGACGCACTCAATAGCAAAATAACTGGCTATGATCGCTTATTCTTCCTGGGTGACTTCAACGCGTGGAGCACTGTCTGGGGCTATAAAGTAGATCGTCCGAAAGGGACAAAGCTGTTGGACGCAACCCAACACTACAATCTGGAGCTGCTTACGCCTCCAGGTATACCAACCAGACTAGGAAATAGCGTCACAGGAGACACCACCCCAGACCTTGTCTTTACAAACCACATGCGGCAGGTGCAATGGAATAACCTCGGGGAAACCCTTGGAAGTGACCATTACATAACGCAAATCCAATGCAGCTCAACCCGCCTTAGACGGCCGCTGGGGAAAACGAGGTTAACAGACTGGAAGAAATACCGCGAGGCACATGAGAACAGGCTCTGCCAACCAGCCACAGCGCAAGAATGGGGAGAATACATCACTGAAACCCATGCTAAATTCACCAAGACGTATCAAGCCACAGTAGACAGACCGGCAGTGGACAACCACCTAGCACACATGTGGGAGGCCCGACGGGGACTTGTTAAACGGTGGAAACGCCAACGGCTTAACCGTAAACTGAAGCAGCGAATCTTCCAGCTAACTAATGAAGCCAACTCCTACGCTGCAGAGCTCACACAAAACAATTGGCGAACTTTCTGTGACTCACTAAAAGGCACCTTAGGAACCAAGAAAACCTGGGCCATCCTGCGTGCAATGATAGATCCTGCTAGCACGAGAACCGAAACGACAAATACATTAACAAAACTAGCCGCTGAATATAACGGGAGCACCGACCAGCTGCTCGAAGAGCTTACAAAATTCTATATCGGCGGTGCCAGGCCCCCGCATACGGACAATGTAGCTGGAAGACAATACACGGGGTCCCCAAATTCCAACCTAGACGCTCCGATAACGGTGGATGAGCTCTATTCAGCCGCTCAGAGCTTTCAAAGAAACGCTGCCCCGGGCCCTGATGGTGTCACCAATGCTATGATCAGGAATCTTGACCGAGGAACGCTACAAGATCTCACAGACTACTTTAATAGACAAATTTGGACACCAGAAGGAGACCTACCTGCACCATGGAAAACGGCTAACATAGTTCTTATACCCAAAACGGTCAAACCCAAAACACTTCATAACCTTCGTCCTATTTCATTGACTTCGTGTCTGGGAAAGCTGTTCGAAAAAGTCATACTGCAGCGACTTGAAATACATGTTGAAAAACAGCAGCTCATGCCGAACATGATGTTCGGCTTTCGCAGAGGAGTCTCGGCACAGGACATCTTTCTCATACTCAAGGAGGAAGTATTGAATCCACCCTCAGGCAGTCTGGATAACGTAATCTTGGCATTGGATGTGCACAAAGCGTTTGACACTATCTCTCACGAAACGATACTGCAAGGATTGGAGGATATTGGATGTGGCCAACGGATTTACCACTACGTTCAGACTTTCCTGAGCAACCGCACTGCAACTCTCGCCATGGGTCCGATCAAATCCAACCCCTTCAGTATGCCCAATCAAGGCACACCGCAAGGCTCTGTATTGTCTCCTTTTCTTTTTAATGTCGGACTACGCAGGCTGGCCATAACGCTCACTCATGAACCTCGTCTTGGCTTTGCAATGTATGCCGACGATATCACCCTTTGGTCCACACAAGGTTCATACGGGGAACGCCAGGATACTCTGCAAACTGCCCTGAGTATAGTGGAAGACTACCTGGAAAAAGCCGGGATGAGGTGCGCACCGGCGAAATCAGAATACATTCATATACGTCCATATAAGTCGCGGTCTCGCCGAGCGCCTGACCTAACATTTTACTTGGGAGGATCGCCACTCAGAAGAGTTAACACCCTTCGGATACTCGGCATGTACATTCAAGAAACAACGAGCGTCAAGGTAGCTCTGGATAAGCTGCGGTATACAGTAAAAAGCTTGACAGGACTCATTAGAAGATACTCCAGGGGAAATAACAGCATGACTGAGCAAGACACGTTGAGGCTTGTGCAAGCACTGGTTCTGAGCCGGCTGACCTACGCTCTACCTTACCAGACGACCCGGAAAACAGAGCAGGAGCAAGCCGACATATTAATTCGTCTTGCGACTAAAGCAGCCCTTGGACTACCTAGCAGTAGAAGCACACAACATCTGCTAACACTGGGGGGTGCATAATACCTTCGAGGAGTTGGCAGCTGCCACACTCATCTCACAGCGAGAACGGCTCTGCGGCACACCGCAAGGTAAATTTCTCTTACAAAAACTCGGATTTCCTATCTCACCGCAATATTGTTCAGAAGCCACCGACCTACTCTCACCACATCTAAGAGAACGCATCGTAACGCAGCCCATCCCTCGCAATATGCATCCGTACCACCATAGAGGACGCCGAAAAGCTCGAGTGCAGAAGCTGCAACGTCTAAAGGACCATCCTGACGTTTACTATACAGACGTCAGTCCCTACCCAAAGCAGCAAGGGCAAGCTCCCGCCTTCGCTCTCGCTGTAGTCAACCGGGGCAAGCTCGTCAACTCTGCGACAATACTTACCTCATCCTCAGCGGCAGCCGAGGCAACTGCTGTCGCTCTCGCCATTCGAATGGCTGACCAACGGGGTACCTCCGCTTACGTGGTTTCAGACTCTCAGGCAGCTTGTCGCATGTACATCAAGGGCATATTACCAACAAGGGCCATCCAGCTGTTGGGAGGCGAACTCCTCTTTGATCACGGGTTAGTGTGGTGTCCAGCCCATACGGGCCAGGATGGCAATGAACTAGTTCATTGCCAAGCTCGCGTACTCAGCGGCCGAGCCCCAAGCACACCCGCCACTGAAGAGGACACAGATGATGGGGTGACACGGCGTGGAATCCTGGACAAACAAAGATTAGATCGCCGCATCGGGGCACCTCCCCCACAAGGACCTCGACAGACATCAAGCACGGGACTGGCGCCGCTTGCAAACCAATACGTTTCCGAATCTGCATAAGCTTCACGTCATTTATCCGGAGAGATATCCCAACGCATGCCCCTGGTGCGGAGATATTCCCACATTAACACACATCACCTACCTCTGCCCAGAACGACCCGCCACAGTTGACACAGGACATACGCACCCAATACAAACGTGGTCGTGGGAGGCGCGACTCGCTGAACGGACCCTGGGAAGCCAACTGGCGACCCTAGGTCAGGCCCGCCGAGCCGCTATAGCCAGTGGAGCCTTGGAAGAAGGGCCCCACCCGCGATGAACCACTTTTTTTTTTAAATAAATGTTGTGTCTCTCTCTGACCGACCCCGTCTCAGTGGGCACAAGCGTTCTACGAACCACGGTGGACGAACATACTGTGGAACTGAAAAAATTACACCATCTCCCGCTAAAGGGAACCATGTGTAGATGTGAAGCAGCGGGCGCGAACGCTTACACTGGCGGCGGCGTTGACGCTGGCGCTCATCGCAGCGTTGCGCAGCACAGAAAACTGGGGAGGCGCAAAGCACGCAGTGATGGAGCGGTGTTTCCTACTGGAACATGTCAATCGCTGCTAATGGGCCAATGAGAGACAGAAGACTCCGACTGGACACAGAGACCCGCAGTGCGCTTTTAGTTAACGCGCACGCTGCGAATTTTTATTGTTCAACAACGCACAGGAGAAATCTCCCACCGGCACCACCTTGCAGGTCGAAATCCATTGCCATATATGCGGAGTGGCCAGTGAACGGTTGTGCAGCGCGAGCAGTCGGTTTTTTCAACCAAGAAACTTCGCTAGCAGACGCTGCCTGCGTCGGCGTCGCGAGGCGAGAGAGGGGGGAGCGTAGGAGAGGAGAGAGAGGAGGGGACGCGCATGCGCAGTGGGAGTGTGGACGCCGCGGGCAGGGATGCCTAGAGGAGAGAGGGGAGAGCGTAGGAGCGGAGAGAGGAGGGGAGGCGCATGCGCAGTGAGGGTGTGGTTGCCGCGGGGAGGGATGCCTAGAGGAGAGAGAGGGGGAAAGGAGGTTTTTTATTTATTTTTTTGAAAGGGGTTTGCGCATGCGCAGTAAGGGATGTCACGCCGCACACCGGATTAAGCTCCGCCATAAGATGCTTCACATCTAAAAGTGTCCGTCAATTTAAACTCTGGAACGGGGATCGCGCCTGCACGATGCGCAAAGTGCGAGAGTATGAACGCATGCGAAACGGAGGAAGATTGGTCTCGCGTCTCGCTGCGATTCGAGGTAACAAATTAGGCGAACATAAGTGGCAGGTGGCAACATGAAAATCTTGGCATGCATGTCATCTACAATGCCATTTACATGCCGCGCTCATGGTGCGCTTGCGTGCAGTTCGCTAGCTTGATATACACCAAAATTTGTATTGCGCGACGTGACTGTATGATGAACACAAATGACAGGTCCTAACATGTGAATAATGACATGCATATTATGTACAGCATGATATGCTTCTTGCTGGCTGCTTCGCATTACATCGATTCCCACAGTGCGTGGGAATCTGCCAGTTTTTTTTCCTTTTTTTTTAACGTCATTTCCTTGACGGAAATACGTTCATTGAAGTCTTGGTGGGCCCCGGCATAAAACACTTTCGTGTTAAAAAAAAACCGCCAGGCCTGCGCAGAAGGCGCAGCACAGCCACAGCGAAAGCTAAGAGAGCGGCCTTTAGCCTTTTTTAAACACTCTTGGGGCAACTACTACAAGCCCACTTGCATGGTACCCACTACGCTATAAATCATCATAATTTTTGTGTTGTGGGGAAGCGTCTACTATGCCATTCTTCGTCATTCTTCAGAAAAGCGCGGTGCCCGCTACACTCTTGTAACAAGTTATGTGCACGTTGTTGACGCTGTTGCTGACGACGATGAAGAATTATGCCACAGGCTTTTGTAATGGGTTCGAGCATTGAACGACCCACTCGTTACGCAATTCGCATTGTGTGACGCCTGGTTCTTACTTTACTGCTCTAAAGCGCTTTACAACACACGTTAACGCGATTCCTTACCCGATATGAAGCCTGCTTAGGGTCAGTTTGCACAGCAGTTTCAAGCAGTGGCGTAGCTCAGTGGTAGAGTGCTGGGCTGCCACGCAGAGGACCCGGGTTCGATTCCTAATCTGTCACAGGTGTTTTTTATTTATTTAGTTTTTTTTCTTATTTCGCGCGATATTGGTTACGGACACCGGCGGCGGCGGCGGCGGCAGCGGCGGCGGCGGCGGCGGCGGAGAACTACGGCGCAGAAACGACCCTTGTTGTGATCTCATAACAGCTTTCGCTGTAAAACCAACTGCTCGCGCTGTACAACCATTCACTTGCCACCCCGTATATATAGGCGCTGCATCTTGCCCTGCAAAGTAGTGCCGGTGGGAGATTTCTCCTGTGCGTTGTTGAACGATAAAAATTCGCAGCGTGCGCGTTAACAAAAGCGGACTGCGGGTCTCTGTGTCCAGTCGGAGTCTTCTGTCTCTCATTGCCCATTAGCAGCGATTGGCATGTTCCAGTAGGAAACAGCGGTCCATCACTGCGTGCTTTGCGCCTCCCCAGGTTTCTCTCCTGCGCAACGCCGCGATGAGCGCCAGCATCAACGCCGCCGCCAGTGTAAGCGTTAGCGCCCGCTGCTTCGCATCTACACATGGTTCCTTTAGCTTGAGATGGTGTAATTTTTTAGTTTTATTAGGTGGGTTGATTTGAATCCTTGCAATAACTTGTCTGGGGAAGAAGCCGCAGGAGGCAGTATAAATTTCCACAAATTTTAGTAATGCCAGCCACTAGGTACGCAAAAACCGCTGCACACACTGCCCGCATTATTTAACGGCCTCTCAGCACTTGCTGTAGCTGCATTTGAACTTATCACATTCACCATTCGAATATTTGTTGTACATTATAAAGCGGAGTTGCACAGATAAGAGTTGCATCTCAATATGCAGGTCACTGTGCCTATTGTTGACTATTCAGACCATAAGCGCTCGACCTTAGACTTATATATAAAATACCTTGGTTTTTGTCATCGCTGCTAATGTCTGCTGATGTGTGCAAAAATGTTCTCTGTGTTTTATGTGGCACTAAGAAACTATACAAAAATTCATCTTTCTGCCTTCTTTCGTTTGTCTCTTCTCAAAGTATCTGTCAGTTTGAACAGAAGAAGGGTGTTTTCTAAACTGCGTACTTGAACGTAATTGAAATACGTGGCGTATACTCGTGCACTATCTCACTTAAAAGGCAACTCTCCCTCTTCAGATTTCAGCTGTTCATTCGCTGGAACATGTCATTCTGGCGGGCACGCGCCGCTGCCTTCAGTTTCCAACCGTCGATTCTCTCGTTTATTTAAGAATTTGACGTGGCGGAAAATATGCCGACGTACTGCAGTTGTTGAGATGTTACCCGATCCGCAGCCCCTAAACGAATAAATAAATAATTGGTACACTCTAAAAAAAAGGGAGCGAGAATGGAGCAACGGGCTCCGTTTCTCCTTCGGCGCAGCCGACTTTCTCCCTTGCGGGCGCTTTACCCGTCGCGCCCTCTTGCGACAAGCGCCAGAGGAGTAACTTTCTCCTACAGTGTTCTAGTTTCTCCTAAACCACGTGGCCTTGCGCTCGCGCGCATGCGCACGCCGAGCTACGTCGCGATTCCGTGCTGCGGAGAGCGGCGCCGCGCGCCGCCCTCTGCGCTGCGGGTATTATATTTCGCATCCTTTCGCGGTCAGTCGGCAGTGTCAGATTATCCATCAAGCACTACCCGACCTCGTCCACTCGCGTGCGATTACATGTACCTAGGATTGATGCAAGCAATGCAGGAGAGACGTTTATTCTTTTGTTTTATTGGTACAGTAACGTCTGTGCCGACATTTTTCTTTAGCGCTCAGCGTGCGCGCGATGCGCCGTATACTTTCGTGTGTGTCGTGTTGTTTGTATACGTTTGCGCACTACCTGTTTGTCATGAATACACTTAACAAACAGTCTTCCTTTATTGAACACCTTAGACTGTACACAATTAATCGATTTTTTTCGGCTTCGACATACTTGGTAAGCATACGCGTTCTTAGTTTTGCACGGCACTTATAGCACTCATCAATTCAGCAAGCATCAAAGTTAATTTTTTCAACATTCTAGCAAACGTGATACCACTGCACAGAGCATGCGTGAAAGCACGATGATATATAATTGCTGCAGATTTACGTGCCGCGACCACCAGATGATTACGAGGCACGCCGTGGTGGCGGACTGCGGATGAATTTCAACCTACTGAAGTTAACTTTAACGTGAACTCAGACATAAGCACACGGGTGTTCTTTGCGTTTTGCCGCCATCGAAATGCGGCCGCCGTGGCCGGGAGTCCGAACCCGCGCCCTCGAGCATAGTCACGCGACACCCAACGGCTAAGCTACCACGGCAGGTAAAATCACAAAAGGAAATGGGCAGCAAAGTCTCACCGAGCGTTTATTTCCCAGACTGGGTTACAATCATCAGTAACGTTAAACTGCATCCTAATTGCACATTTCTGAAAAATAAACAAATGACTTCTATCAATTAAGCCAAAATTCTCAAACACATGCGTTTTGAATTACGCACGTCTGCACTGAGAGTTAGCATGGAATTATGCACGCGTGCAGTATGTCTCTCGTCCACGGGATTCTGCTTTGGCGTGCGAAACTCAACACAAAATGCACTTCTAGTGACAGCTGTGCATAGCAGGTAATTACTAACACTCGCACTCACCTTTGCGAAAGAGTATTCCAAATCCAAAAGTAATAGTAACCACCGCCACAGCGCTAACAACACAGTTGTCGCAGAATGATTGCAAGTTGGCATGCCAGGCGAATACCGTGACGTATCTGTAGCAGAGTAGTAAGTAGGTGCAGCATACTAATATATTATTGCACACGTAGATATGAGTAGCGTTCTTTTCCATAACCAGCGCGGTGTAGCCCTAGTTCTACTGATGTAATCAAGCTGCCGCGACGCCAAGAGCCCTGACATCGCTCACGAAAGAACACCGTCTGGTGCGAGGCCATATAGTCTTGTTTCTTCGCACGACCCGCGTTGTAGCGTACGTATACACAATTGAGACGGCCGTTAACGCATCAGAAGCACTGTCATTGAAGGCCTAGCAGTCGAATTAATCCATGGCTCATCGTCATACTTGTGGTCAAAGCTTAAATAGAATGTTAACAGATGTTAACGTCAAACCACTCACGCGACGGCGACAGAATCTGGCTAAATCTAGCCCGCATGCTGCACCCTCTCCCAGAGTAATAATAAGAAACAAAGAAATCAGAGAGGGAAATTTTATCTGTAGCCGCTGTCGAGAGATGGCGCAGCCTTCAAAATGTCGTCGGAATGGTATCCATAGTTCGTGGTCGTCGCTTTCATAGAACTTTAATCAACTCTATAATTATCAGGTTCATTATTATGCAGCTTTTGGTTAAAAGCTGATTTTAGCTAAGGGATAGCTACAGTACTATTGCGTCTGCGTGCCTTGCGGTGCAGCCACTAAATGTAATAGCGTTGACTAAAAATTACGTGCCACTTGTATCACTAGGGTCGGCCGTATTTCACTGACTATATAAGCGTCAGCACTTCGTATTGGGTTATGTGCAAACACGTCTGTGCATACGCGGCTGTGGTGATTCATTCATGGTGTGGGCTGCATGTATAATAATGAATGAAATGTGTAGTGAATTCAGTGAGGGTTGTGTGTACTATGTGTCTCGCAGATCTAGCAAACGTGTACGTACTAATGAATGTGTATGTAAATATGTTGTACTAGCCTTCCAGTGTCCTTGCGTGATCCATGAATGGGCTTGACTCGCCAATTATCCGCCAAAAGGCCATTCTGTAGTATCAACGTGCATCGCAAACGTTTTTTTTTCTAGTATCGTTGAATCCCTCCAGATGGCGCCAGCTACCGCCTACTTCATGGCTGTGGTGCTCTCACCACTCCACCTACTTATATATTGTTGAAACTATAAACTGCTGCGACGGAATTGTTTTGCTGCGATCGAGTGTGCATTTTGGAGGTAAATCTCGGGGCCTATTGCCCCGTAAACGCGTGGATAACGTCGCTACACGGTGTGATTCTTCGATAAATAAAGACAGCAAGCCTAGCCTGTAGTCTCCGGGCGAGAACTTCTTTGCAGTATCCGTACCTTCCACAGTAAACGCCGTCTCGCTGGCCGAGCGAAACCTACGAGTTCCGTCGTTCCGTTTCGCGAAGTTTTCACCACCCCAGGTTTGTCTGCTTGATTTTATTGTTATATCCACTCGATATTAAGCTCAGCGGGACCGTTTTTTTTTTTGCGATTACCAGTGCCGTATACTCTTTAATCAGTCGAGAATCGATGAACTCGCTAGGCCTATCGCTTCGCTAACTTGGTGTCAGCCATCTTGATTTTGACGAGGGAGGAACCGTTCCTCCATGCAAAATGGAGGAACCGTTCCTCCATTTAAGGACGAACATTGGGGACATCGCCGTTTCTCCCTTAATGGAGAGAGGGTCGCTCCATTTTTTTTAAGAGTGTATCTTGGAATTGACCCGTATTGCAGGCCTACCGTCAGGTCACATACAAGCGATACCAGGAACATATGATAAATATGGCGAACTGAGGAACACCGCTCTTATGCGATCGGCAAAGATTGACTCGAAAATGTGGCGGGTGGTATTTTAATGGAGAAATGTTGTAGCCACGTGCGCGAAGCCTGCCATATCAATCAAACCTTCCTTCACTCTTTCCTCTACTGGCCCGGTTTTCCTATGTTTGTGTGTGGAATTCGTGCCGACGTCGTCCACATCCGGCCACCACATAGGAGACCCGGACGCACGTGTGCGGAATCCATGCTGCTTCTTTTTCTTTCACTTTATACAACGCTAAAGCGCCCACGATTTCCTGTATGAGAGCCAAGAATACAGAAACGTGGCCTCGTGTCAATGAAGCGTACCTCCGCGGTGACTGAACCATCTCGGGCGCGCAGCGAATGCACACCACGAAGACGCCTCCTCTTCCGGACCAACCCTGTTTGAGTCTATGGGAGTGGGTTGTTTTCGTGGTGAATAGGACGCCTTTAGAATTGCCTCAGTGGTGTAAGCACCCTAGCGCTGAGGAAACGCAGAATAGCAATTTGTCAGTGTATTTCCCAGCGTTTTTATTTCAATGACAACGGCCTTCAAACACGTAGCGTGGAAAAACGATGATAGCTGGGCAATTTTCAATTCATTCGTTTTAAATATTAGCGCCACAGAGAAAGAGAGAGAGATGAAGAGGAAGGCCAGGGAGGTTAACCAGATACTTGGCCAATCCCCTCCATGGGTATGAGCCATATCTGGAGGAAAACAACAACAACAACCAGATACTAGCATCCGGTTTGCTACCCAGCACTGCGGAGGGGAAATAGGGGCAAGAAAGAGGGTGTAGAGAAAGAGAGAGAGAAGAAAAAAAATATGAAAGGAAAAAAAATGCACGCACACGCAGGATAAAAAACGACGCGCACAGGAAGGCCGTTCTGGCTAAAGTCGTTCAGAAAGGTTACAAGGTCCTCCACCCCCCGATCTGTCGCTGGTAGCTCACGACAGTGACACGTCGTGGAGAAATACCGGCGAGGATTTGGGATCCGATCACTTAATAATAGAGATTATTCTGCACGCCCAAAGCAGAACAACGAAAATACATCGCGTTGTAGACTGGGATCTTTTCAGATCCTCCAGACGTAACAAAGCTCCCCCCCGACAATTACGAGGAATGGAAAGAAAACCTTTTCTCCGACGTTTCTGCTTCCACTAAGGAGGTTGAGGTGGAGGAGGACTTTCCAGCCATAGATAGTCGCTTAGCTCATCTGCTTCAAGCCAAGCTTTCGCTCAAGGAAAGGTGGCTTAAAAACAAACTCAACAGATCGCTCCGCAAGCGTATAGCCCGCCTTAATGAGGAGATTGCTTCCTATGCCAAGTCTCTTGAGCAAAAGCACTGGGTCAAAACGTGCGAGAAAGTCGACGGACAGATGAGGGTGGGAGGCAAGTGGAACTTGCTCAAACACCTTCTGAAGTCCAACGACACGCGCTCTGCACAGAAATCTGCCATTGAGCGCCTTGCTCATCGGGACACTAACTGAATTCGGCGAAAACTACCTTGTTAGGAACCTTGCCGAACTGTACTTACCGAATTAACAGCGTCCACACCAGACCTCCGTCGGACTACGTCGGAGGCGACTCCGACGAGCTCGATGGAGACCTTACTGAGTGGGAAGTCAGGCTCGCTTTACATAAACTCAGTAGCACTTCGGCACCCGGTGCGGATCGCATCACCAACCGCATGCTTAGAAACCATCGATGACGAATCCGTCTCTTTCCTAACGGAACTCTTCAACGAGCACTGGAAGAAAGGTACATACCCCTTGAGGAATGGAAACACACCTCGGTAATTCTCATCCCCGAAGCCAGGCAAAAGTTGCACAGCGGAAAACCTCAGACCAATATCACTCACGTCGTGTGTCGGCAAGTTATACGAGCACGTTGTCAATTGGCGCGTTTCCAATTATATCGAACGTAATGAACTATTCCCACCCAATATTGGTCGGTTTCAGACCGCACTTGTGCACACAGGATGCCATGCTGCTCATCAAATCTCAAGTGCTCGATGCCTCTACCAGGGATCCCAGAGCCATTTTGGCCCTGGACTTGACGAAGGCCTTCGACACGATTTCTCACGACCATATATTAGAGGCCATTTCTGAACTTGGACTCGGAAAACGTTTTTTCAACTTCACCTAGGCAGTTCCTTCACGGAAGAACTGCAGCTATCAAGATAGGTGAGGTGGGGTCTAGGATATTCAACCTAGGAAATATAGGTACGCCACAGGGTGCGGTAATATCTCCCTTTCTTTTTAAAATAGGTATGACAGCTTTAGCCAAGGAGCTAGATAATAACACGGACGTCGAGTCGGCTATCTACGCCGGCGATATCACCATCTGGGCTAGGGGTGGATCTGTCGGACACGTCGAACGATCCCTTCAAGAAGCATTACATATTGTCGAGAAGCACCTCTCTCACATGAGACTAGTGCTATCCGGAAACAAATCTGAGCTCCTGATCTATCGACCCACGCGAATCGGGGCGTCCCCCCCCAAAGGCTGGGTACCGATAGAAGATATCGATATACACATTTACACAGCATATGGTAAGGAGATTCCGCGCAAGGACACGATCCGCGTTTTGGGTATGCTCATTTCTAAAAATGGTAAGAACACTGCCACCATACAAAAACTTCAACAACACACCGCCGCCACCATTCGACTCATACAAAGGGTCTCGAGCAGGAGAGGAGGCATCAAGGAGGACAACCTCCTTATCATGCGTTCCTTCTAAGCCACATTAACTACGTCGCCTCCATGCATATCTGGAGTGCTGCTGAAAAAGCGAAACTCGAAGTCCTCATTCGGCAGACGGTCAAGAAGGTATTAGGGCTCCCCACTCGGACGAGCACAGCCAAACTTGAAGCACTTGGCGTGCACAATAAGTTAGACGAACTCGTAGAAGCACAGCCCGCACGTCCCAGATCTTCCAGGCTCTCTTGCACTGTATCTGGCGAAGCGATTTTGACAAGAGCAGGCATCACGTCACCTCTCACGAAAGAGAGGGCGGTTCCACTGCCAGATTTTATTAGATCGATGATTACGGTTCACCCCCCTTCCCCGAAACATGAACCCTGTACACAATTACGGCAGAAGGAAAGCGAGGGCCAAAGCCTTCCTCTCCCAGCTTCACAATAACAAGGAAAATGCTCTCTTTGTAGATGCATCACGATCGGGATCACACAGCTTTGTGGCATCCGTGGTCGACATGACAGGTCGCCTAATTAGTGCAGCTTCGGTCAGGACAAACTCCTCCGGGGTAGCAGAACAGGTTGCTATCTCTTTAGCGCTCAGAATTAGAGAACCTATTCCCGTCGTTTCAGATTCTATGACGGCCATTCGGTCGTTTGACGCAAATCAGGTTTCGATGGCCGCTCATGGCATTCTTACTAAAAGTCAAATTTACCCTCATGAGTTGACGTGGTTTCCTGCCCACATGGGCACCACCGTCGACGGCTTCGCCAACCCTAATGAGTTAGCCCACGCCTGCGCGCGAGACCTCACCCTCCGCGTCGGGCATCAGGGCCCCCCGTCTTCCAACGGGGTAGGAGTTGTCGACGTCGCCGACGGGGACCCGTTGACCACCTTCCACGAGATTACTTCTCATTACCGCTTGGGCAGGAGATCCCTACCAGCTCCGCATAGGGACCTAGCCAGAAGTGAAGAAATCGCCCTTCGATTAATTCAAACGGAGACGTTCCCATCACCGGCCTACGTGGCCTCGTATACAGACATTTCCCCCCAACTGCCCTGACTGCGGCCGATTGGCTACATTTCAGCACCTTATGTGGCGGTGCCCCCCACTTACGCGACAAAAGAAGACGACACCACATCACCGAGGCAGACTTTTACCAATGTATCTCTAGCACTGCGTCGGTCGACCAACTCAGGGCCGTCCAGGGGGGCCTGTGAAGCTGTCGGAAGCCTCTGGCTCCCGCCCCCCGTCGCAGGCGAGGCCCTCGGTGGGCTCCTAGGAGCTCCTCCCCAGGACTTCAATAAAGTTCGTCTGACTGACTGACTGAGGCCGGTCGATCGCAAAAATCGCAGCAGCGCTTGCAGGGCCTTCTTCTGTGACGTCGCGTCCTGTCGATGGCTTAAAATCCTTTCTTCCGAGAAAGGTCGGTCATCTAACTTGTTGAGCGCGTTGCAAAGGCATAGTCGCTGTGCCCTATACTGTAGGCAATCGCAAAAGATATGTCCAATTGTCTCCTCATTGCCACAGTAGTCACAGGCTGGGTGTCGGCCATCCCAATGCGGAAAGCATACGCGTTGGTAAACGCAACGCCCAACCACAGCCTACACAGAAGGGTCGCGTCTACTCGGCGAAGCCCCGATGGGACTTGAAGACATAACGTAGGGTCAAATGAGTGCAGTCGGGCATGTTTGAACTCGTTCCACTGTGACGTGAAACGTAGACGAGCAAACAAGCGGAGGTTCCGTGCAGCGTCGTTCCTAGAAAGCGGTAGTAGTACCTCACGGTCTTCTCCGTGGGCTGAGCGGGCAGCTTGATCGGCCCGTTCATTGCCGATGATTCCGCAGTGACTGGGTAACCACTGAAAAGTGATTTGATGTCCTTTCTCAGTCAGGTGGTGTATAAGCTCCGCTGTCTCTAATATCAGCTGCTCATGCGGTCCGCGGCGTAAGGTTGACAGTAGAGACTGCAGTGCCGCCTTTGAGTCGCAGAAAATGGTCCACTTGTGTGTCGGTTGGTCAGTGACGAATTGTAACGCGGTACGAAGGGCTGCCACTTCTGCTGCCGTCGATTATGTTGCGTGGGATGTCTTGAATTTGATCGTCGTATCCAACCTCGGAATCACGACTGCTCCGGTTGAGCTGCTTGGCAGGGCGGATCCGTCAGTGTAGATATGTATGGAGTCTTGGTATTTTTCAAACAAGAGAAATAAAGCGAGCTGCTTAAGTGCCGGTGACGACAAATCCGTTTTTTTTTCTGGACGCCAGGTATTGTAATGATGCCGCCAGACCCCCGACTCCTCCATGAGCGCCACAGAATGTAATCTAAAGTGTATAGAAAAAGGCATGAGCTTGCTACGTGAAGTAAATGCAATAAGCCTTTCAACGGACAGTATTTTTGAACCCATCTGCTGAAATCGGCATGTCGTTCATAGTAAAGGGCAGGTAGTCTACCCAGCAGCTATCCCTGGATGGCACATTGTACTGTTCAGCGTGTTGAGGAAATTTCTTACAAGTCGAATGGCAATCTCACCAGGGTGGCTTGCACCTGCAGTTGATACAAAAAAGTTCGTGGCCAATCAGCCTGAATTCATTTCTAGAATAATGCAGCTACCTTCGAGAGGTTGCGCGAGAGAGAAACGGAAAAATTCCTGAAGACCTCACGCATTGTGGCAGTCGATGTCGTGCGAAGCAATATGCGAAGAGCCTATGCCGCACGTATTTCTTGAGCGAAGCGTTACAAGGAGAGTGGGCATCCTTTGTGTATTTTGAGTAACTGTGCGCATATCGTGGGCTTACTTGACACACAGACTACACTGCCGTCTAAAAGGTAGCTTATAGTCGACATCAGGTCGGCGCCCGCAGTAGAACAAGGCGTCAGTGTTATCGAAACGAAGTGGATGCTACGTTGTAGAGGTGTGCATAAGTGGCGGTCGTCGGCGTATTCGTCCGTGGCTGAGCAACTCTTCACTATGGCTTGCCGAGTCGTGGAAATAGAGATGTAATGTTTCTTACGTCGTTAACAATTCCAATAACCAACATTGCAACCAAAAATGACGTTGAGCCGACGTGAGGCCTATACAGGGTCCTTTTACAAAGAAGTTTGAAACAGTGGTGATCCTCTGTGATAGAATATACTCGACAGCCCCGCAGAATGCCGGGGTTCTATTCTGCCTCGAAATGCGTTATTTATTTTTAGTGTTTAATAGCATTTCTCGCTCACCGACGACGCCGTCGAAGCCTGCAACGGATTTTCTGCGTAACGGCCTCCTTTACACTATGCCGTTAACATTTCCATAGTTTCTTATCGCTGTTTTTGGGTTGATGTACGTATATCGTGAATCACTTGCGGCGTATACCAGCAATCCACGGGCCGTGTATGGGGGGTATACGCCACACGTGACTGCGGGAAAGAGTTTCATGAGGTGCGCGACAGGCATGTCACGTTACTCGTGTTTTAACCTGTAAGTTGTGTTCGGCATACACTCATTGGCATACGCCAATTTTGTTATGTACCAAGTTACGAGGACGGCCACGAAAGCGCCCTGACGTAGGCCACAAGATCAGCTAGATAGATAGATAGATAGATAGATAGATAGATAGATAGATAGATAGATAGATAGATAGATAGATAGATAGATAGATAGATAGATAGATAGATAGATAGATAGATAGATAGATAGATAGATAGATAGATAGATCCAGTGTGCGTAATTCCGGGAATGAGCGAAAACTACCCGCACCATGATCTGTTCCGCCAAACAGATGCGTCCACAAGGGTTGTCGCGTAGCTCCAGCAACTGGTGGCGCAGCTTGCGGCGGCACCGGGGCGAAGCCAGGTGGCCCGCGCTGATATTGCAGAGGACCGAGTGGCGGAACTCCCTGTCTGGGCTGAGGTGCCTGCTCTGTACACGGCCCTTGCGATGGAGCCGCGTATGGAGCTCGTGGTGGTAGTGCTCCCAAGTGCTTCGGCGGGGTTAGCTTGCGGCACTGCACAATCGAAGTGCAAGTCTTATACAGTAACTGCATTTTTGCGGTAAAGTACTCTACCTCAGCTAAGTTCGCCGAAGTTCACGTAGAAGGTCACGGAAGACAAAACCTCACAGGGTCCCTCAATAAGCACTCAGCTAAGACGAATGGAAGGTGAAAGCGATATTTTTATTCTCAGTCGATGTATTGATGCTGCCTTGGCACTGCCCGAAAGCTTTCGTCAGATAAAGTGGTTTTCCAGAGCCTCCAGGATCGGAGCCACCTCATCTGGTTTTTCACTGCCTCCGTCATCGGCACAACGTTCACCAAGTTACGATGTCAGCGTGATTGCATGGAGGACCATGTTCAAATTCGCGCCCAGCCGACCAGGAGCCAATGTTATGAAACACCAAAAACTCTTATATAAACAATGCAAAGTTGAAAGTTACGAGTATTGTAGAATACGTATGATATGGGATCGTAAGTCTAGTTAACATAAGCACCAACTAACTATCTGAGGAGAGAGAGAGGGGGAATAAAAAATTACACCATCTCCCGCTAAAGGGAACCATGTGTAGATGTGAAGCAGCGGGCGCTAACGCTTACATTGGCGGTGGCGTTGACGCTGGTGCTCATCGCAGCGTTGCGCAGGACAGAAAACTGGGGAGGCGCAAAGCACGCAGTGATGGAGCGGTGTTTCCTACTGGAATATGCCAATCGCTGCTAATGGGCAATGAGAGACAGAAGACTCCGACTGGACACAGAGACCCGCAGTCCGCTTTTAGTTAACGCGCACGCTGCGAATTTTTATTGTTCAACAACGCCCAGGAGAAATCTCCCACCGGCACCACCTTGGAGGTCAAGATCCATTGCCATATATACGGGGTGGCCAGTGAACGGTTGTGCAGCGCGAGCAGTCGGTTTTTTTCAACCAAGAAA